>VCJD01000344.1:0-11378 GCA_024140245.1 Backusella tuberculispora | reverse complement strand
AAGTTTATTTACTTTCCTTGAAAGATTTAAACAGTGTACTAGTAATGGACATACATATACTGATCGATATACAAGTACACAGGACCAGAATTATTTATGATGACTTTTTGAAGTAAATATCCCAAAGAACATTCAACGTTTTAGTTGGCTTATGATTAATAAAAATATATATATTGTAATAAACACAAGAGTGTATAAACATATGAAGAAGAAGGAATGTACTTGATTTATTAGTTATATAATTTTTCTTTTCTTTTCTTTTTTTCGCTGTACAGTTGGAAGATAGATGATATATATGTAATTAAATTATAAGCAACAAAGATATAATGACAGAATATTTTAGAAATGCATTTTAAATGACTGACTGCCCCCACCAGGGAAACTACCACCCCCTCCTGCTCCTCCGAATGGGAATCCATTTTGGAAAAAGAAGGGGTTTCCTCCATGTTGTTGGAAGTTAAAACCACTAGGATTACCTCCTCCGTTACCTGCACTTCCTTGTTCAGGATCAAATGGATCAAAACCATTATCATACTGTTGTCTCATATCTTTAAGCATATAATAAATAAATAAGTAACTAATTATGTTGGTATGTTATATGATAGTAATCAAAACTTACCAGGATCACTTAATACTTGGTAAGCCTGATTGATTTCGGCCATCTTCTTTACCACCTCTTCCTTTTCAAGATCACCAGTATACTTATCAGGGTGCCATTCATGTGCCTTTTTACGATATGCCTTTTTAATTTCCCTTGAATCCGCATTAGGTGACACTTCCAAGAGCTTATAATAATCTATCTTCTTTGACAGTTTCCATTGCTGCTGAGCTCGCTGTAATAACTGCCGTAACTTCATTTGTTGCTCACGGCTAAGTTCACTACCATTTGTTTCCATATGTATTGAAGCAAGCTCATTTGCTTTTTCTAAATCATTTACGGCACGTTCGAATTCTTTTTTTCCCAACAAGAGTTCACCACGATAAAGCAGTGCCAATTCATCATCAGGGTTTAATTCCAACGAGTGTGTACACCATTTTTCGAGTTTTCCATCATCCTTGTTTTCCTGTTCAGCTGATATTTTACATGCTAAATGGTAGACACGTGCATGAAGTCGCTTTGGTATTGCCTTTCCCATGATATTATTCTCATTACTGTTGTTTAGTTCCTTTTCAATCCGTTCAAATTGTGTATCAATAGTCGTCAAGACACCCTGTTTGTTTGCAGTACCGATCAAATGGTTTGAGGCGGTGATGTATTTTTTATTTTCAACACTGCTTTCGATGCTATCCATTTCTTTGTTAATTTTTTTCATCTCACGGAAGAGCTTCTTGCAGCTCTTTTGTTCAGGATCATAGTGAAGACATTGTTTAACATGGGCCAATGCACCTTGAGGTTCGTTTAAAGCATAGAATTTAATCTTTGCTAAAAGAAGCAATGTATCTGGATTGGATGGGTTTAATTGAGCAACACGTCTATATATATAGTAAATCCAGTATATTATAAGAGTCATGTAAAATAAACAAAAAGATACAATTCTTTAAATATATATATGACTTACGTTAAATCACCAGACGCTTCAACAATTTCACCTTTTGCCAAATGACATTCTGCTCTCAAACTCCAAGCATGGGCAAGGTTACGAGCCATACGAGTGACCTGGGTTGCAAGGGTAATACAAGAATCAAAATTTTTGTTCTTTTGATCGATTTCGGCCTGGGTCAACGAGCTCTGACCGATTTTAGCCTTTGTCAATAACTCGTCGACTTCTGTGCTAGTTTCTTTTCTCGTCTTGTATCTTTCCAAGTCAGTTATGGCCAGTTGGAACTGACCCTCATTGACATAAATGCGGGCCCGTTCAAGTAGGATCTGATCGAAATCAGGTTTTAACTGAAGAATCTTGGAAAAGTCGTCAATGGCAGCGTTTTGTCTTCCGAGTGATAGATAAGCAGTTGCTCTTTTAAAATAAGAGAGGTAATTATCGGGTTCTTTACCTGTATTTTTTATAGTGATATTATTAGATATCTACATATATATTTTTTCTTCTTTTTCCGCAGTATAGCGTTGTTTTTGTCTGTTTGCACTTACTAATGGCAGTGTCGAAACTGATTAAAGCATCGTTAAATTGTCCGCTTGTCAAAAAGTTGTTGCCTTCAGTCAAGTACTCGTTCACACTCTTGTCACCAAAGACAGCGTTTAATGATAATAATAATGGAATTAAAAATGCAAATATGTATCTACGTCTCATTTTCGACTTAAAAAATGACCCTTTTTTTTTGAAATATGTATGTTTATTTATATTAAAAGAAAAAGAGAACGAAAAAAGAATGTCATGCACATAAAAAGGTTTAAAATAACAGTGCGCAATTTATGTGGTTTTTCCTAATTGGTTCGTTTTGCATGCTTCGGTGGCACGTGATCAATCAGATTTCCATGATGTTCTGTCGTCTGTGTGTTGTTTATTTTTCATTTTACTACTTTTTCCCTTTTTTTTTTGCTTATAATGACAACACAAGATCAGATCGTAAACAACATCTTAAATTCAATAAACATAAACCAAGGAGGACAAATACAGTATTCTATTGGTGATCAAGTATCTGGTTTTTTAAGTGCTGTAAGAAAAACAAGAAAAAAAAACAAGATTATTATAATGAATGAAAGGGGGATGAGTGGAGAGTAGGCTCTCTTATAACTAAGTACAACAAATAAGATAGATTGGACTCAGCTATGGCTGATCGTATTACTGAGCTTTCATGTGATCTGCTTTATTGCAGCTATTGTGTTTAGAAACCACCACACAGCTTTATCAATCTATTTCTTTATATTACGTAATAATTATATTATGGTTCCTATGGCAACATTTATACACACAGATTTTCTATATATTAACATTTTTCTCTTTTTTCCTATATAAATGTAGTCGGATTTGCTGCATTAACCCAACCATTAAATAAGTTGGGTGCCCAACATTGGGAATTATTCTCAACCGAGTCGTATTTTGATAAGACGGGTTTATTTGTCGTGATAACCTATTCATTTCCGATAATATTTAATGCCTTTGTAACTTTGGTTAGTTGTTTGTCTATATTATCATCATGTATTATATTTACTTATACATGTATATACTTTATTTGTCATACTATAGATTTTTATATTCAAAGCAACTATATCTCTTATGATTGAAACAAAGAGGGCTCAGTTGAAACAGAAGATGAAGAAGTCTAAATAATAAATATCGCTTTGTATATACCAAACACCGCTTGATTATAAATGTATTTCTCTCTTTAGGGATTGTTAAATTGCAAAAATAGAACTCTATTGTTTGAACTTGGGTAGTTTTTATATATATATATATATATATACGTGTTTGCTAAATTAGCTATCAAATGAAGGTTATATTATTGCTAAATTAAGCTATTGCGTATTATTAAAGTTCTGATCTATGTCCCTTGAAAAAAAAAAGTGCTGTGTTTTATATTCTTTCATATGAAATTGATTGTAGGTTTATAAAACGGGTAATCTATATTTTCAAACTCTATATTTTTATATAATACTCAACCAATCACATATAAAATCAATTCGGTCTAAAAATCATCCCTATATCTCTTTATAATAAATATTAGTCCTGAGAAAAAAAAAGAAATGGATGGCTTGTGTTTCTTTTAAGCAGAAAGAAAAATAAAAGATATGGCATCATTTTTGTTACATATCTTTCTTATTAATAAATCAAGGGTAAAGTAAGAATGGCTTATCTATTTTCTTTAACTAAAAATAAAGCATTAACCATAGGTCATCAATGTTAAATTATAATAAAAATAAACAGTTTTTGGGTACAGAAGAACTTGATTTGTAACAAATGTAATGACATCTGAAAGATTTAAATTTAAGCGGGCTTTCTTTTATATATATATATATATTCCTCTCTCTTCTTTTCCCCTTTTGCTTATCTTTTTCTTATTATTATTAATATTAATATCTCGAAATATTTAAAATGGTTATTATGAAATACAACACAGTCGGCGAAAAAGGCATCATGGTGGAAGCAGAGGAGAATATCGATCATGGAACTAAAATATTAAACGCTATCGAGTTGCAAATGATTGATACTGATCTTTATATGAGTAAAGAACTTTGGATTCCCATAGGTGCAAGAGGTGCTTATGGTGGACAGGTATATCATCCAACCTATTTCTTCTCGCCAATGTTTTGATATATTGATTATATATATAACGTATTTAGGTTGTTGCTCAAGCACTCTATGCAGGTTTTCAAACCGTCCCTGAAAACTTTTTTATACATGTAAGTGAGATCGATTATCGCAAAAAAAAAAATAGATAGATAAGCTGACATATATATAAAACTAGTCTCTTCACTCTTACTTCATAATAGCTTCTGCTAATGACATTCCAATCATTTACAAAGTGGAGCGTGTTAGAGACGGCCGGTCATATGCTACAAGAACGGTTACAGCTACCCAAAGAGGAAAGGCTGTCTTCGTCTGTAGTTGTAGTTTTTCAAAACCCGATGATCACATCCACTTGGAACACCAGGTATATTAATAATATACATCTACCTTTTTTCACTACTATTTATCAATTCATAATAACAATAAATCAATGAATTTTAGAAAGGAATGCCAGATGTGACTGATGCAGAAAGTTTACCTTCGTAAATATAGATATAAACATATTATTATTTCTTTCTAATAATATTAACTTACACAAACACAAATTATTAGTACTATCGAGTATCTTGATTCTAAAATAGAAGATAGTGATATCCCAGAAAAAATTAGACAAAGATTAGCTATGTTGAGAGAAATAGCATCAAGTACAATGGCAGAAGTAAGTATTTATAAAGAAAAAAAGAGAGGGTGTTTTTTTTAACTTTCTTTGTTTACTTTATTTTACATTTCTTCCGAAAAAGGAAATGCCAGTAGAATATCGTGAGTTACAAGATTATAGCTTAAAGGAAATTGTGACTGGTAGACCCGAACCCAGTCAAACTGATGTAAGTAAACTAAATGTGAAAGAAGAGAGAGAGAAAGAGGAAAGCAATTTATAATTTATAATTGTTATTCAGAGACGCTGGTTTAAAGCTAAGGGAAGTTTTGGTGATGATCCAAGAATGCACGCTTGTGTGATTGCCTATGCTTCCGATTTTGAACTTTTGCAGACGGCCGCAAGGGCAAATGGAGTGACATATAGATCCGGAAGTATAGGTATGATGTCTTCATTAGATCATTCCATGTGGTTCCATGCACCAGCAAGAGGAGATGAATGGTAAAGGATATATAGATGTATATATATATATATAGTAGGATGAAAGTGAAGTTATTAAAAATCATCATTTTTGGTATTTATATATAGGTTATTGCACGATATGCATAGTCCTCGTACAAATGATGGTCGTGGTGTTTCGTTTGGAAAAATATATACACGAGATGGTCGTCTCATTGCCACTACTGCACAAGAAGGTGTAATTCGCCTGGCGGAAAGGGAGCAGGACCGTCGTAGAAAACAGGCACAGACTGAAACTGAAATCAAATCTAAACATGGAGAGAATAATAGACTTTAAAGAGAAAGCGAGCGAGAGAGAAAACATCCTTTCATCACATTCCCTTTCTTTTTTCCCCACCTTTTTTTTTTATGTATGACACTATATATATTTCTTTCTTTTTCATATGTATACAAATAAATATTAGACTTTATAGCATTATTGGATTTAATCTTATTGATTTTTAGGGATGAGGACCTGTGTGCAAATAATAATATTAATAATAATAATAAATGAGGTCTTCAGTATAACATGGATTTCTACTCTTTCAATTACTTTGGACACAAACTCATCTGTAATAACATAATAAAACTACCAATTGTGTTTCAACTTAAAACTATATATGATATAATCATACGATAAAGTAAAAATGTAAATCAGTTTCAATCATTTTATATAATATTGTTACGTTTTTTTTTGTTTCTCTTTTAATAAGGATAATAATATATTTATGTATAAAATAAGAGTAGGAGTAATAAGAGTAGGAGTAATAATAAATAAGTAAGTACTAGTAGTAGTATAAAAAGAAACAAGATGATTTAAACATCAAAAGGTATAGAGCTAATCTTTTTAAAAAAGAATAAATAAAAATATTAAATAAATAAAAATAGAACAGTCTACATGACAACACAACTAGATTCTTGGGATGTATTGCTTTGGAAATGAGCAGTTGCACGTTTATTCTCCTCTTTTTGTTGTTTAGTCAATGCATTCAACATATTTATACGCGCTTCGGCTTGATTGTGTCCGGCTTTTGATGCTTTTGTATAATTCACAACGGCTTGTTTATAATCTCTAGGAACGCCAATACCCATTTCATAATACCATCTATTTTATATATCATCAGTTTAAGTAACTACCATTGCATTATATCATATACGTTTATAAAATATATATGCACGTTACCCTAATAAGTAATATGCTTCAGCAAAGTGTTTATCTGCCGCAAGGTGACACCATCTAAAGGCAGCATCTTCGTTGCGTACACTTTTACTGATCCAGTCAGATTCATCCTGCTCGAATATCAATGCCATCTCTTCACTCTGTTCCTGTGGCATCTGAATACCATGATTACACAGTTTACTCAACTCGAACATGGCCTGTGCATTATTTGAATTGGCTGCAAGCTCATAGTAATGATAAGCCTTTGAAACATTGATATGTGTACCATAAAGTCCGTTTTCATACATCTGTCCAAGTCGACATTGTGCCATTCCCATACCCATCTCGGCTGCATGTTCGAAATATGTGATGGCAGCAAATGATCCTCCAAAGTTTTGAATCAACTCACTAAAAATTAAAGAATAGAATTAGTACCACTTTTTTTTAAGAAAAAAAAATAACAAAGGTAATCCTTACCTCGGCATGTTAACATTTGGATAGTCATTAACTAATAATAAACCTAGTGTAAAAGATGCATCCGGGCACGATGCAACTGCCTTTTCAGATGCTTTTATTAAAAGTTGGATAGCTGTTTGTACATTTCTCCTTGAACCAAATTCGCCATTTAAATTAATCAATGCGATTCTCTATATATAATTTAGAATAAAATAAATATATAATTTTTTTTTCTCATACATGATTAAAAAAAATAAAAAGTACAACATACGTAAAGTGCTTCCACTAAACCTAAATTAGCAGCTTCTTCGTATAACTGAAATGAAGTCATATAATCTCGTTCTCTTTCATGATATTGAGCAACAGCATACATTGCCTCTGGGATCTTTGTCGTTGCCGCCACTTCATAAAACTTGACAGCTTTTGTACTACTCTTTTTAAAGCCATACATACCACGATCATACCAGAGTGCGAGTAGATATGCCGCTTCCCCAACATTGCTCTTTGCTAATCGTTTAATCCATCTCACACCTTCCTCTTCCAACATTTTTTTCTTCTTTTTATTGCTCTGTTCTCCATTAGAATGAGGTTCATCGGCATCCAACATTCTACCAATACCACCATCATCCTTTCGAAATGACGTTGTTGCTGTTGTTAAGTTGCTAACATGTGTATCCATACTACTTCTACGGCTATCCATACTGGGTCTACGGGCACCCAACGTCATGGGTCTCTTTGGCATTGGTAAACTTAATGAAAGATTAGGTCTAAAGGTTTGTCTCTTCTCTTTGGGATCGTATAATGCAGCCACTTCCAGTAAATACTTGGCATAGGTCAACTGAACGGTTGGATCGTTTGTTTTTAAGGCCATAGATCGATAAAGTTTAATTGCATCTGGATGATTTGTTAAACTGTAAGATGCTTTAGAGTAGCGTGAAGATGAACTTTGTAAGTTGTTTGCTGTTGTGGAAGTTGTTGACTGTGAATATGATGGTTTACGATTATGATAATTTAGTGATGATGATTGTTGTTGTTGATCCATTAGGTGTGGTAAAGGTGATTGAATGGATTGTCGTTGTTCATTTAATATATCACGACTTGATCGAATAGGAGGTGTGTTGTAATTATAAACTGTCTGTTGTTGAGGAATTGAACGAGATGAAATAAATCTTTCATTGTCTTGTTGTTGAGATTGCGGTTGGTGCAGGGAATTCATGACCATTGCATTGATTGATTGTTGAGCGGTTGAAGGTGCAACCTTTTCATTATTGTTATTACTATTGTTTGTATTTTGTTCAGATGAGATCAAGCTGGCTCCGTGTTGAGGCAATTCGGGTGGATAATTATTGAAGTGACTCTGGAACATACTCGTGAAAGATGTACCATTTGAAAATAACGATAGTGTAGGCGAGAGTAAGTGTGACTCATTCTCTGATAGTAATGGTGGTATATCTAATGGAGGAAGGAAATCTAATGATTTTTTTGTGGTCAAGTTAACATTATTGCTGTTTCGGTCACTAAAATAATTGCTGCTGCCATTACTGATATTGTTATTACCACTATTATTTTTAGTGTGATTATTACTATTGTTATTATCGTTTTCGTGTGACTCTACCAAAACCTTAGATTCCCGTCTAATAAGTGGTTGTTGTTGTTGTTGTTGTTGTTGCTCTTGCTGAGTAAAGTGGGAATAATCACTAGTATGTGAATTTAAAGGCAGTTGGCTAGCGGAAAGATGATTATCCTGATTTCTATTCCAAGAATTAGGAGTGCTTGAAGGTGGCGCAATAATCATTTCTGAGTTTTCATTGTTCCCATTGTTAGGATTAGTTAATGATCTATGGGGCATTTCAGGTGTTGATTTTATACTAGATACAAGTGCTGGTTTATATTGAGGATTATGATCATGTTGTTGCTGTTGGTTGATTATTATACTTGCTTCTCTTTGCTGTTGTTGTTCTTCTTCTATTGGATCTTCTTCCTCTTCATCAGTATCCGGATTAATTACTCTTAGAGTAAATCGAGGAGGATAATTTGCAATAGCAGAATTATTATCAACAGAGTTATCGTCAGAGTTGATTGAAGCGTTATCGCCGTTATATTTATAACCGGCATAACTTGTATTTGCTGACATATCTTCTCTAGGTGAACTCGTTACAGTGTTGTTGCTACTTGGTGACCTTGGATCCAACAATGCACCATGTCGGTCATTGACTTGCTGACTTGACGCGTGTCTGGGTGAAAACATAGCTTATAATTTTTATTTGTTTTAAGGGGTGGAGTGAGAGAAAATACAGCTTCTCTTTTTTTTTTAACAAAAAATCATAAAGTAAAAGAGTGAGGAAATAAAAGAAAAAGCACTAAAGAAAAAAGAAAAAATGAGTGAGAGAAAATAAAAGAAAATAAAAGAAAAACTAATAAAAAAAAAAAAGCTAACTAACCTTTTTATTATTATTGATTTATAATTAAAAGGTAAACGAAAACAAGCTTGGATACCAAGTTAGGCAGCTTAAGGTTGAAAGGCACAGTGCGCTCGAGTTGATTGATGCCCCATGTGATGGATGGTCTGCACAGAACAGAAGAATATGATTGGTTAAGAGCACCATTTATAAACCCAGTTCGAATTTTAAAAATAGATGATAATGGATCAAGTGTCACTATTTTCCTATTTGAGCCTTTAATACAACAGTGAGTACTCTGATCTCGACTAATTGAAAAGGATACATCACGTCTCTTGTTCTCAATTGCTATTTTTTTATTGTTATAATAAGCAATTCCTATTATCTCTTATGCTGTTGTTATTGATTCATAAATATATACACGTCTTCATTTCTTGTAAATATATCGCCCAGATTTTTATTTATTTGTTTGCTAGTGTCTATTTATTTATTTTCGTGACGACATTTTAATGACGGAGGTTTCGCCCTTGCATTAAGAAACCATAGTTATCAGTTATTCTATTACCGAAAAGAACAAGTTCTCTTGGTTTCAAAATAACAATTCTGGTTAGCAGGGAAAAAAAATCGACCCTCAGTATTACGACTTCAGTTAATAAATTTATATCAACAACAAATAATATTAAAAAAGAAATAAAGAATCATCTTTCTGTATACATTTGTGTTATCTCATTTGAATAATTACAATAAAATAATTAATATTAAATAATTGATGCCTTACCAATTGCATCCTACTTTATTTTTTAAAAAAGTATGTGTTGTGAAATGCTCTAGTAATTTTGTGTAACATACAAGAGAAATAGGTACACATAAACTATATTAATAGCATTTCTTCACACTGCCACAATCAGCCCTGTACTCGTCTGACATGTATATCATTGGGTGCTCTCTAAAATAATATCATTAACTAGAAATCATAAAGTGATAAGATACATCCATTAATGTTATATTCAGTAGTAGTCCTTCATTGCTATGAGTCTCTGCTGTTTGACTTTTAAATATAGTATCTGTATCTGTATTGTTTGAAAATGCGTATAACCTCTTCTCAGCTTATTAGCACATATTATACATGTATTCAAAGAGTTTTTTTTTCTTAAAAAATGAGATATCATGTTATAGTCCTATATCATTATAGCATTTGACGCTAAGTACTTTATTATTTACATTCTCATATTTATATAATACTATTCGAATATATTCAGGTGTATTCTAGCAAAAGTTAGCTGTAATAAAGAATACATTCAAATATATTCTAGTAAAAGTCGGTTGTAATAAGAATACATGTACATTTAATTTTAGTGGATTAATATTATTTTGTTAAGCCACTTTTTTTCATTTTTTAGTTGGAAAAAGTTTAAATAACAAAAGATAGTTGTTACAAAAAAAAAATCTGTCCGTATCGGCGACATCCTTGTAAAAAAAAAATTCATATAGATCCGATCCACTACTATGTTTGTAGTATAGAGAAGCAATAGTTGTAAAGGGATTGAAAAGTTTATTTGGAATAAAAGGAAAAGGAGAAGAAGAATCAGGTGGAGAATCAGATGAATTAGAAAAAGAGGAAGAGGAACGGAAAGAAGAAGAACTAGAATCAGCTGAACCTTCACGAATAGATTTATCACCAACAGTACTGCATGAAATAGGAAAAGACTTAAAGTGACTACCATAACTGCCTACACCGTCTGCTTGTGGAGCAATAGGAACGGCAATAGTAAATACGGTTAAATATAAAGAAATGGCAGGAGAAATATTTTTAATCTTCATTTTTTTTGTTTTGTTTTTGTTTAAAAGCTAGATAGAAGAGTTGTATACATTGGGACGAATCAATCCCTATTTATTTAGTTTCTGATATATTGATCTTCTACTTATTTATTTACTATCCCTTTTTTATGCGGTAAAAGAAAATAGTGCGTATTTAAAAAGGTACAGGTAGAAAGAAAAACCACTGCTTAAATCATTTTCTTATAGTAGAGAATGCATTTATAATATAACCTCTCTCTCTTTTTTTTTTTTTTTTTTTTTTTTTTTTT
>VCJD01000327.1:0-14880 GCA_024140245.1 Backusella tuberculispora | reverse complement strand
TTTCCGTTTTTTTTTTTTCTTTTCGTTTTTGTTTCCCACATTAAAAAAAATGAATACTGAAATAAGAGCACCTGGCGAAAAATGGTCTGACTACACTTCTTCTTATATTCAACCGAGGTAAAAACAGCTATAATAATAATATTTTAATTACTTTTAACAGGAAACAACAATAAAATAAAGTGAACCGCGTGTTGTTCACGAACAACCACGTCGTTCAAGTATCTCCACTGCTCATATTGCATCTACCACAGGAAGCACTTTAAAGGACGAGCGTGCTAAATTGGCTTTTGATCAGCTTGTATCTGAATGCGCTGATTTTCTCGGCAGTCGTGTAGATACAACAGTAACGAATTTTGCGGAAAGTATAGTGACACTGCTGAGTAATCCAACTACCATCGATCCTGTAGAGATGAAGAGACGAATAGAACAAATCCTACCTGTCAAGGGAAGTCATTATATGCATTGTCGTGGAAGTACATTATCCGACCGAGAATGTGGTCGACTATGTAGCTTAGCAGATCGGGTGGTGAATTATGCAGATGATAAAGAGCTACTTCATATTGTTGATGAAGAAAACGAAGAAATAAAACAAAGTAACGTAGGTGAAGTGCAATACATTCGTAGTAACCCAATCGTCAGTTTAGAGCAAATACCTTGTCAGATACCCTCTTTTTTGGAACAGGGTGATGAAGAGAGGTTTTCAAGTAAGATAGAGTACGATCTTGATGTTACCCCATACGACAGTGAAGTGGATGAACCAATTCGCATGACTTGAAGTGGCTTATGTTTTTTCCTTTTTTGGAGTTTTATTTTTTAGTTTGTGTGTGTGTATTTTTTTTTTTATTTTTTTTATCCTTTATATCAATAAACTTAAAACACACAATTTAACATGAGCTGTCATTCTTGTGGAGGATGCTTTACAGGTTCAGGTTGTTCGACAGTTAAATATAAAAAAGAAGGAAACAATAATCGTTTTCAGTCTTTAATAAACTTAGCGAGCACTAAAGAGAATGGAAACCAAAACGATGAGCACGATCATGTCATTCCTACACTCATTTCAGAATTGTCACAAAATGTCTATTCTTCACAAACAGTTTTATGGAATGCGTTTGAACAACTTTCTTATCAAGACTTTTTAAAGCTAGCAAATCAATTGTACGAAAACGATGTGACAGGTGCCCATATTGCGTGGGCTTCTGAATATTGCCACGGTGATGGTTCTAAATTAATGCGATCTTTGACAACTCAAGAACTTATAGATCATTGCAATGATCAAGCTGAAATACATGAATTATTTAGTAGTTTGCCAAAAGGTTCTATCCATCGCTTGGTCATTTCATCTTCTTCTTAATAATAAAATTATACCACAATATATTACAGTACAGTACTCTAAGAGACTATGCTTTTTTGACGATTTTAGTGTTATGTAATAATGCAGAAAAAAAAAAAAACTATATTTAGACGTTTCCTAATTTCTGTAAAAGCGAAACAGCATCAGATACAGCTGGGAGATAAGTCTTTGCACCAGTTTGTTTCTTGCCAACTGTACAGGTGACAGCTTCAGGGATTTCTTCAAGATAGCTAAATACAACTTCATCAGGCTTCCCGTTACCAATATAGACAACCAAGCCAATACGATCTACGCCTAAATCCTTTATAATAACTCTTGCGGCTGTTGCTTTATCAATAGAGGAAGGATGTACCTCTAATGTCTTGTTACCTATTACAATCTAATAAAAGTATTATAAACATGACTATGAGTATTTAAACATATATATATATGTGTGTGTGTGTGTGCAAATAGATAAAATAAATACTCTACCGAAAGAGACATATGACTCAACAATTTCTCTAGGTTGACTTGAAGCTCAGTAGCTTGCCAGCTACCAAACTCAGGATCAGAATCACGATAATGCCAGGTCAAGTTAATTTCCTTTTCGTCAATAAATGACCCAGGGGTGCGCTCTGTATAGTACTGGAACAATGGTAAAATGGTCTTTTTCCATGAAGGATCAATCTGGTCCACCAGGCAGTACCAATCATTTTCCACCTTACGTCCTAATGATTCAATTTGGATACCTTTAGGGTGCTTAAGGAAACAGCCGTGCTCTGCAGAAAGACCAACATCTGTACTACCAAACCATTCTTCCAGATGTTTACGAGAACGTCCGGATAAGATGTAAACTAAATTGTTTGGTTTTTCTTGAAGCTTCTTCAAGTACTTCAAAATAGTGTATGTTGGCTTTCCAAATTGAGGTAATTTGTGAGTTGGTGTAAGTGTACCATCATAATTGAAAAGGTAAAGTCTTTGCTTATCACAATTCTTGGCGCGTTCGACCACAGTGTCAATGTCAAGTTCTGGAAGTGTGTTGCGCTGTCCAGATTCAGATACTCTCTATACACCCAATATCAAAATATGGAGGTAACAATAGAGTATTAGTATACCACGCTATAACTTTAAAAAACTCTGAATGATGAAAAAGAAACTTACACGTAATTCATTTACGAAACTTAATCCCCAGTAAGCAGCTGTATATTTTGTAACATAACGATACAGTTTCTTATGATTGGCTTGTTTCATATCGTCTGATATAGTGACTGCATCATAGATAGCGTCTGCTACCTCTTCAGTGTTCCAAGGATTAACAATAAGTGAACCATTTAATGATTGGGCTGCACCTGCAAATTCTGATAGAATCAAAACACCGTGTTTCTCTAACTGAGAAGCAATAAATTCGTATGATACAAGGTTCATACCATCACGTGTTGAAGTAACAAGACAGACATCCGAAGCAGCGTAAAGTGCAACAAGTTCTGGGAATGCTAGTGACTTGTGCATAAAATGAATAGGAACAAACTCAATAGTACCTTTCAAAAGAAAGAAAGAAAAAGGATAATTAGTAAAAAAAAAAACACGCAGCCTCTATTTGAGCCTGTTTTATTTCATTTATATTTACCGTATTCGCCGTTGATTCTTCCCACCAACTCGTTAATTGTACTTCTTAAACTTTGATACTCTTCTACATCTTCACGAGAGGGAATAGCTAATTGAATAAGGACGACTTTACCAACCCATTCGGGGTGCTGACTTAGAAATACCTCCATCGCATGGATCTTTTGCGGTACACCCTTGATATAATCCAAACGATCGATACCAACGACTAACTTGCAGTCTCCAAATCTTAACTTTATTTGTCGTATACGATCTTGAATACTTTCTTGCGTAAGTGCTTCTGTGAACTTTGTAGGATCTATACCGATAGGAAAGGTACCCACTTGAACATAACGTCCTTCAAACTCAACACCATTTGGCATGGTTGAAAGTCCGAGAATACGAGTACAAGAGGAGAGGAAATGACGTGCATAGTCATAAGTGTGGAAACCCAACAAATCACTTTCCAAAACACCGAGTAAGACCTCTTTACGTACTGGTAGAATACTATTATTTAGAAGAAAAAATGAGTATTTGTATCCTTTTTTTTTTTAATATACACAAATAAATACAATTATCGTATTATAGTATTACCGATAAATTTCACTACTTGGAAAAGGAGTATGTAAAAACCAACCAATCTTAATATCCTTTGTCGTTTTCTTACGCAACAATGAAGGTAACAACATTAAATGATAATCTTGTATCCAAACAAGATCACCATCCTCAATAACCTTGATAATGGCATCTGCAAACATCTCATTCACATTCTTATAACCTCTCCACCAATCCTCATTAAAAGAGATATCTCCAGGGTGATAATGAAATAATGGCCACAAAATACTATTAACACTCATTTAGAATTATTCACCTACATATATACTTAAAAAAAATATGTATTATACCTATTAGAAAAGCCATTATAATGAAGATCGGCATTTTCTTGGTCTACAAAAACGGGCACAGTAGATGTTTCTTTCAACAACCTATCCTTTACTTCTATTTGATCCTCAGCAGGTACATCCCAACCTATTTTATAAATACACAGTTAGTCTATGAAGTTATATATATATATATATATATATATATATATATAATCATTTTTAATTAAACACGAAATTAACCTGGCCATCCAATCCAAGTAAACGACATTTGCTTCTTTAAACCACTTAATGCAGCTACCAATCCACCGGAACTCATTTGGAAGCTATATTCTTGTGTCTTCGGATCCTTTGTAACTGTAACAGGTAATCTATTAGACACAACTAATAGTCTCATGGGTTTATCATCCGATTTTTCTGACATTTTTTTTTCAATAAATTAGCAGAAAAAGAAAGAATAAATATACGAGATTGTTGCAAATTCATGCTTTGTCACAATATGTTTTTGGCTACATAATTTAATCGGCGATTATGTTCATAATCTCACATTTAATAATCTCACATTCAACCAACAATTTCATCTAAAATATTATTTTGATATTTCTCATAAATAAAATGATTCTAATACACATATATATTGAAGTTTATATAGTATAGAAAAAATAGTCATCAACAATTGAGCTTAAGAAATATGATTAAAACACAAGTTTATATAGATATATATATCCATTGATGGGCTATATGGCATAAAAGAATTTGAAAAACCATTGCTGATAGTTTATTCGCACTTCCAGTAGGTGCTGAATACTAAGATGATTAATGTCTCATGACGCAAAATCTTGGTAGTAGATGTGAAGGTTATAAAATCAACATATACTGATTATCATAGAGTAACATTAGGGGATTTCAAAATAGAATAAAAAATAGTGGAATTACAATATTCCACTGCTGTAATGGCATATGAAATTGGTATATTCCACTAATTTTTATTCCACTTTGAAACCCCCTATTGGCATAGACTAATCAGTTTTATCTCGATATAAAATTGATTATTTATCAATCAAAACTACAGGAAAAATACCTGTTTTCTGTTATTATTATCATTATTCATAGTAGAAATCATCATTGAAATTGCTAAGCATACTTCTTTTGCTAAATATTTTGTGTATCATTATAACTTTTAAGAGTAGAAGTCCAAAAATAGAAATAAAAAGTCAACAATACCAAGCGTGACTATATAAAATTTAAGTTTATTACAGCGAGCTATATTTGTTTTGTGTATATTTTTTTTTTATTTGAATTAAAATATATGATATAATTTATAATTTGGCAAGAACTGCTTCAGCACCAGAAGAGGTAACACCGGGTGCATTCTCAACACCAATATATTTAACAACTAAATCATCAACAACAATAGCAAAACGCTTTGAACGGATACCCATACCCATCTTAGTTAAATCCTGTGTCAAACCCAAAGAGTTGGCAAAGATAGCACTACCATCACCGGCCATGATAACCTTATCACCGGCCTTATAAGCCTTTGCAAATGCATTCATCACAAAGCCATCCATAACAGAAATACAGACAACTTCAGAAACACCCTTTGCCTTTAATGAATCATGTGCGTTCAAGAAACCAGGAACGTGAGTTTCGGAACAGGCAGGTGTGAAAGGACCTAAATTTTATGTTTTTTTAAGAAAAATATATAATGAGTAATGCAAATTAATATTAATAACGGGTCTTATAATTTACCGGGAATGGCAAAAATAACAACTTTCTTTCCCTTCAACTTTTCATGGATCTTATATGGGACAGGGCTAAAACATTATATGCACGTAGTATCATTATTACTCTGATTACACTTAATATAGGTATATATATATATATTTACCGAGGACAAGCAGTTATGTCTTCCTTGGGATCGAAAGGTACGTATTGAAGAACGCCGTCAGGAATCTAACACAAACGTGAAAAAAAAAGAGTGAATAACTCCAAGTAATAGTAATGATTATGGTGTATACTTACAGTATCGCCTACTTTAATGGTCTACAAATAAAAATTTATACAAAAATAAGTAAGTAAGCAGATTCAATGTAATTTAATGTTTGTGTATTTTATGGTTACCATTTGATAGATGAGAAAAGGAACAAAAATAATTATATAAAATGTTTCCCCAGATCTTTTATAGCCTCTTTATTTTTTATTTAAAGTCCTTTTAGTTTTTATTGGATTATACTGACCAATAAAATTGGGTTATAAAATTGTTAGCAATGTCACATTTTTCAAAATATTTGACCGTCAGAGACTTGAGTACAATCAACTATTGCTTATAACTACAACTCGGCTTGTATCCTATTTTTATTTCCATTTTTCTTGAAATCATTACTAGATTTGTATTACATTGAAATAGTAAAAACAATTTCGTCTCTTCTGAGAAGCTAAAAGCATTGAGTGACATTGCCGGCTTTATAATATTTGTGATAGGATATCCTTTTTTTTATATCTTTTATCTAAATGTAATATTGGCGTACTATTTTCAAGAACCTCTTTAGTAGTAGTAAGAGCTATCATGATAGATTTAACGCCTTTATTGTTTCTTCTGGTTGATAACGTCTTCTCTAAAGTTATGTTTTTTTCTTCTTCTCAAGAATTAATATTAGGAACCATATGACGTATCATATCATAGCACAATACACTACATTATTTATGTTTCTATTTAACATTAAAATGAAGAATCTCATTTTTATATTTTTCTTTTCTTACCCTTCTTCCTCTTTGGGCTTCATAGAAAATAAATAGCTATACATAAAGTTGGTTATTTTGTCTCTAAGTTATGATTCATATCATTACTGTTGGATATATGACATTATCAATAATACTATTCATAATGAGAATTGTTGAGCATGTTTGTGAAATAAAAGTAATATGCCTGACTTGATTAATTTAGCAGATATATCTGCATGCTGTATATTCAATGTTAAACATTCAATCTTGACAATTTCTAAAGGAACACCAGAAATAAAGAATTAAGAGAAGAGTACATTACTAGAATAAGCATCACATTTAGAGTATTCCAAACGTACTGAGCCTGTCTTTCGATTATTTTGTGTTGTGCTATTTCGATAAAAAAAAAACTAAAAAAAAAAGAAGTAAAGTGAAGCTATGTATTTTTGGATTTATACAAAAATGCTATGAGTCACAAAGAGAGTAGTACTGTCTCTATTCCAGACATTACTATATGGGAATGAAGCACACTATACAAAGATAAATCCTGTCTAAACACCGAGTGTTTTATATATTCTATTAAGTAAAAAAATAATATACTTATGTAAACACTCCTTTTCTGCTTTAGCACAGGCATTTCTTTTTACGCCTTTTTCGTCGTGGGAGATATCTTCTTTATTCAGACATACATGAGAATATCAAAGGGAGAAAAATGCAGAAAGAACAGAAGAGATGTAATCAAGAAGACAATTAAAACCGAATTTATAAAATGCTTTTTGTTTTAATATACCAGTGAGCGCAATAGTATCTTTATGTTATTAAAATTCACGCGTATTTTTTTTCGTGGCTACCACAAGAGCAATTGTTAGCGATCTTTTTTTTTTAAAAAAAAAAGATCAAGTTGACATATTAGCAAAAAAAACTTTGATTTAATAAAAATAAACATGAGCTAATACAATATCATAATCAACTAAAAGATGATCAAGCTACTTATAACATATATGGTACAGAATTTCATGGAATGGAAGATGCTGCACATATAGATATATCAGTTGACATTTCATTTAAAGATAATAAATGCTGCTCCTATTATTTATTCACTTGATTATATCTGGTAAATAAGTGAGGAGACACAAAAAAATATTAACATAGAATTAACTTTTATTTTAAAATCCTGGTTCGTGTTCAAATCCTTGTTTACGATCCATAGTTGATACCTTGACCGACTTTTAAAAACATGATTCATTCTTGATTGATCAACCCATCAAATTGTCTACTTTGGCTCAACTTATTTAGCCTTGTCTTATTTTCTTCAATTATATGATTTGTTTTTATTGGTTTGGTTACTCATTTTCGTTTGTGTTGATCCAGACCTATGATTGACACTGTACCAAATCAGAATGTGTCCAATTTGGACATGCAAAAAAAAAAATGTGACTGTAATCGGGACATCAAATTAAAAAAATCATAAAAGTTGCGATTCATTCTTGGTAGGGGCTGAATATTACACTTGTGCACTTTTGTTTACACTTTGACATGTCGCGCCTCGTATTTCAACAAGCTCGCACTTTGATGCGTAAGAATGCTATCCCTTCAGTATCTAGCCGTGCTCTCTTCTCTACAAGCATTCGCAATTTACAACAGCAACAGCAACAAAAGCTAAGTGAAGAGAAGAAAGTAACTCATTTTGGTTTCCGCGATGTTGCTGAAGACGAAAAAGAATCTTTAGGTAAACTAATGCAATTGAAAAATAAAAAGCAAATATCTCTGCCTCCCCCTCTTATTATTTTTCTTTCTGACTGATAAAAATATTAAAATAATATCCAGTTCACAATGTTTTTGCCAACGTTGCTAGTAAATACGATGTTATGAACGATGCTATGAGTTTGGGTATTCACCGTATCTGGAAAGATGAATTTATTCGTTCAATGGCCCCTGGTCCTGGTACTAAATTATTGGATGTCGCTGGAGGAACAGGTAATAAATAATAGTAAAGCTATCTTATGGTTGGATTGGATTTTTTTTAAATAAAAAAAAACGGATTTGGCGCAGGTGATGTTGCCCTTAGATTTTTGGAATATTGTAAGAATATTCATCATGATAGCACAGCCACTGTAAAGCTTGTTGATATCAATCCACATATGTTGGGTGAGGGAGAGAAGAGATTTCAGACAACACCTTATGCAAACAGTAAGTTTTCTTTTTAGATAAATAGAAGTCTGTCACTTACTCCGTTGGATATAAAAATAAACAAATAATAGCAAACCAGGCCAGTTTCTTGGTTCAAAATGCCGAACACTTGGATGATATCCCTGATGAATCAGTAGATGTCTATACAATCGCTTTTGGTATTCGTAATTGTACTCATGTCGATAAAGTAGTAAAGGAGGCTTATCGCGTATTAAAGAAGGGTGGTCGTTTCATGTGCCTTGAATTTAGTAAAGTAGATAACCCTGTCATTTCAAAGTAAGTCAGCCAAGAATTTATTATTATTATTATTTTTATTCATGCAACGAAACTTATCCAATTTATAATAATTATTAGGATTTACGATGTTTATTCTTTTGATGTTATTCCTGCCATTGGACAAGTTGTTGCCAATGATCGCGATTCTTATCAATATCTTGTTGAAAGTATTCGTAAGTTCTATTCTCAAGAAGACTTTGCTCAGCTTATTAGAGATGCTGGGTTCAAGACAATCGGTAAAGGTTATGATGATCTTACTTTTGGTGTAGCTGCTATTCACAGTGGTTACAAAATATAAATATAATATATAATAGTATAATAATAATAATAATAAAAAAAAAAGAATAAAATTGTATGTGATATATATAACAAATGTTCTTCATTGTTTATTTTCAAAAATACAAAATACAAAATATAAAATGCAAAATAACTATTGGGTTTCAAAAATACTAACTTTTGCTACAGAAACATGTTCATCCCAAACACGCTTTTCTACTCTTTTTGCTAGTTCACCATCAATGTAGACTGTTGGCAAAGAGCTTTCATTAGACTTTAGAGACAAATAGATCTTCTGTTTCTTCAATGCTCGATTCTTTTTGAGGGTAATATAGATGACATCTTCCTTTTCTTCCGTTATACTTTCAATCTCTGCTCCTGGAACAATATGTCCTGTAGAACCCATAAACCTATCTTTTGGATAACTTACTACTCTCATGAATGATCTTGTTTCATGAGGCTTCAAAAAAACTTGACTCTGTGGTGCTAGCCAGTCGATACGAGATACATTGAGTACATTAGTATGTTCAAAATAGTGAACTCGGTAGTCGCCTTCTACTGGTAGGCGAACAGTGTGAGGTAAAGGTGATAAATTCGAAATAAAAAGATAAGAGTGACCATCGCATGTGTATTTTACTTGGTAAATATCATTTCCTGTAGTAACTACATCTTGAACTTGTGCCTTTGGCTTGGGGAAGGTTGAAGCATATAATCGATGCTCCTCTTTACTGTAATGATCAACATTATCTGACATCAAGGTGAGCTGTCCTAGAACAATATTGACATTTAACAAGGTAAACTTCTCTTCCTTTGTTAACTTGTTATTATCAGATCTAATGAAAAACACGTCTGGATCGCTTCCAAATACTCTTTCTCCCATTGGCCAACGATTAAGAGTGGATGTCATTGCATTCGCAGATGATACACGTTCTCTAACACTTGACATTCGAAGAATAGAGTCATCCCACCAGGGAGAGGCATCACTACTAACACGCATGTACTCGAATTTGCCCCATGTGGATGGCAGTGTTACACCGGAACCTAGTATTAAGGCACGCTTATTGGTCCACTGGGTCAGTAAATTGACTGCATCCCACATAATCTCGCCTCTTGTTTTGCCCAAGCGAGGTATCATGGCAGCTGCAAATATAAAATCCAATTTTAACAACTTATAGCCCCAATCACTAGTAAAGGTATTAAATACTTTCTCGAGATGACTGCACGCCTCTGGATTATAAATATCGATTGCATAAAAACCACCCCAGTTGGGACCTGCAACTACAAAGGATCCATTTTCATGCTTAAGTAACCATTCAGGGTGTTCTTTGACAATTTTACTCTTGAAGCCAACAGCATAAGGTGCCATCCAGATACCCGGTATATAACCTGCTTCGCTAATATCATCAGCAAGTGCTTTCATTCCACGAGGAAACTTAACCGAGTTCACATCTAACCAATCGCCGATTTGTGATTCGAAACCATCATCCACCTGAAAGACGTCAATAGGATAATTATGCTTTTTGAACGCATTCAAATTATCAACCACATCCTTTTCAGTAATTCTTTCATAAACATTGTACCAAGAAGACCATCCGGTCAAGTGACGAGGATGATTAAATTGTTTGTTTGGATCGTAATAACCTGCATAAACGTCCCAGATAGATTTCAATTCAGAAGTATTTTCTCGCTGGCTTACAAGAAATTTAAACACCGTAGATTTTCCCTTGGGTAGTGCCTTTCCTTGAATGTCTTTGTAAATACTGAACTTGCCTTCTAGTAGATTCGCCTTGAAGTATGTATAACCGACTTCTTCTGAAATAGAGCCTAAGAATACTACGCGACCGTTTTCGGTATTTCTGAAATAAGTGTATCCATTAGAATGTACTTGGCCAGGTAGACCACTGTAGTTGAAAAAATCATAGTCTCTAGTGATAAAAACAAAGTTAGTCCATTTATTTCTCTCTCCCTTTTCGCGTCTATGTGTTATACTTTATTTATTACCCTTGTAAGTTAAACTGAGTGAACCAAGCAACTGGACTTGGAATAGCAGCCATTCTACTGTATTTATCAACTTCCCTTGTTGTGGTCCAACATTGAAAGCCTTCAGCCATCATCACTTGGTTATCAAAGTTCATATCCAGGTCCATCTCAAAATGAGTCAAAGTCAAATCGTCTCCTTGGTTTACTATTTTGTAAGCAATCTCAAAGTCATTGCTATCTAACCGAGTTATCGTCTTCTCTAAATGTAGTTGACCTAGCAAGACCTCGGTCTCAAAAGGATTAGAGTAGCTTTGCTCTTTATTATTTGATAAATATTTAACATTAGCAAGCCAGTCAGTTGTTGGAGTAGTGATAGTTGTAAAAGGTGTTGTCATTGCATAAACAATGGAAAAGAATAAAAAGAGTAAAATAATCATCCTTTTCCTGTGCACGTATATATATATAAAAAAAAAAAAGAAAAACGGAAAAATGACCTAAAATTAACCCAAATCAAGTCAAACCAAAACAGACAATGCATGTGACTAATGTATAATGGTACCAGACCGAAAAAAAATTTATTGTTTTGATGGTGATTTTGCATCTACCATCATATGTGCAGATTGAGGTGCAAATTTCTTAATAGCAGCAATCAAGTCAGGGAACCTTAAAGGTTTAGAAACATACTCATCCTAGAATTAAAATAGTGTTATCAGTATGTTACCTTTTTTAGAGTTAAAATTTATGCTTTTACCATTCCCGCCTGCAGGCACTTTTCACGGTCACCAATCATGGCATGTGCTGTAAGTGCAATGATTGGTATATGATTCTTTGAGCCAGATGCATGCTCTATTTCTCGAATCTTCTGAGTTGCTTCAAAACCGCCCATAACTGGCATTTGGACATCCATCAAAATAAGATCGAAAGCCTGGTTTTCATAAGCATCTACCGCAAGTTTACCATTGGGAACTATCTTGACATGATGACCATATTTCTCTAAAATACGCACAGCCAACTTCTGATTGACAACATTGTCTTCGGCTAATAGAATTTCCAAGGGCACTGATTTCGAGGCATCACCTGGTAAAGCAGCATGACTTTCTAGTGCAGATAAAAGTACATCGGCCATATCTGCAATATTTTTAGGTGAATTAATATAACCTGTTATACCCAAGTCAATACATAGCTTCATATTGAGTAAATGAACTTCAGGCGCTATGATAACAATCGGTGTGTAGCGTAATGGTACGATTTCACGGATCTTTTCTGCAAGGCCCATCTTATCTACAATCACGGTATCAAAGAAGGGTGTGTGTTTACTCTTACTAGAGTTTGCATTTGCAATAGTAGTTGCCTCTTCTATGCTTCCTGATTTATAAGGTTTAAGTCCCAGAGAACGAATTTTCTCAATAACGCCAGTCTGGTCATCCATACTATCCAAGAATAACACACGTCTATTTTTGAACCGCGCAACTTTCTCCAAAGTTTCCTTTTCGTTCACATTATTTCTAAAGAGGTTTACAGTAAAGTAGAATTCAGAGCCGCGACCATATTTTGATTCTACCCATAAGTCACCACCCATTAGTTGAACCATATGTCGGGAGATAGACAAGCCAAGACCAGTTCCACCGTATTCACGCCTAAAAAATTATGAAGAAAAAAAATTAGAAATCATGAAAAATAAAAATAAGAAAGGTACTTACGTTGTACTTCCATCTGCTTGACAGAAAGTATCAAAGATAACATGAAGTTTATCTTCTTGGATACCAATACCAGTATCACTGACACAGAGCTCCAGACGAACAGAGTTATCATTCATACGGATAGCTCTTGTTCTTAATACGACTTCACCTTGTGTTGTAAATTTAACAGCATTACCAATCAAATTAGTGATTACTTGGCGTAAACGAAGAGGGTCACCAATCAATTGATCAGGAATTGATGAATCAACATGGTAGATAAGATCCAATTTCTTTTGATTAGCCTTCACAGCAAGAGTTTTCAACACGCTGAAAATTGATGAGCGAAGTGAGAAGGGAATAGATTCAATAATCATTCTACCCGCTTCAATTTTGGAGATATCCAAAATATCGTCAATAATTGCCAGTAAGCTGTTTGCAAGACTAGATACAATCATAAGATTTTCTCTTTGCTGACGAGTCAAGTCTGTTTCAAGGGTCAGAGAAGTCATACCAATAATTCCGTTCATAGGTGTTCTGATTTCGTGACTCATATTAGCCAAGAACTCACTCTTGGAGCGATTAGCTAATTCGGCGGCTTCACGGGCAAGTCTGTTCTTTTGAATAGCATCTCTAAGTGAGCCAACCATTTGGTTAATTTTGGTCTTGAGAGAATCCATTTCACCAGAAGCTTCAACTGTAATCAATCGAGAGAAATCGTTTTCAGTAGCAGCGGCAGAAATTTGGGCAAAGGCTCTGACTTGCGTTGTAAGATTAGAAGCCATTGTATTGACATTACTAGTAATTTCGCGCCATACACCTTCAACATCCATAACTTGAGCCTGAACACCAAGTTTTCCTTCAGTACCGACTTCACGAGCCACGCGAGTTACCTCGGATGCGAAAGAATTTAACTGATCCACCATAGTATTAATAGTATTCTTGAGCTCAGCAATTTCACCATGTACTTCTACTTCAATCTTCTTACTCAAGTCACCTTGGGCTACTGCTTTACAAACAGCTGCAATTGCTCGAAGCTGGTCAGTCAAATTACTAGCCATAAGATTAACATTATCGGTCAAATCTTTCCAAGTGCCATCGACTCCAATAATTGTTGCCTGTACACCAAGCTGACCTTCAGTTCCCACTTGTCTGGCTACTCGAGTAACTTCAGCAGCAAATACACGTAATTGATCCACCATGTCATTCACCGTTTCCCTAAAAGTAGGTTATTAAATTATTATTATTATTGTTATTAACTAAAAGCTTAAAAAAACACAAAAAGTATATAGAACTTACTTTAGTTCTCGGATTTCACCCTGTACTTCAACAACAATCTTGCGAGATAGATCACCACTTGCCACTGCTTTTGTCACTTCAGCAATAGAACGTACTTGAGTAGTAAGGTTACCAGCCATCATGTTTACATTATCTGTAAGATCCTTCCAGGTACCAGCTACACCTTGAACAAGAGCTTGACCACCAAGTTTACCTTCTGTTCCTACTTCACGAGCAACACGAGTGACTTCAGACGAGAACTCACGAAGTTGATCAACCATAGAATTAACAGTTATCTTAAGCTCTAAAATTTCACCTCTAGTTTCTACATGAATCTTTTTAGATAGATCACCGTTGGCTACAGCTTTAGTTACTTCAGCAATGGAACGTACTTGGTCAGTAAGATTGGCAGCCATGATGTTGACATTGTCTGTAAGCTCGTTCCATGTACCAGCTACACCTTGAACTACTGCCTGACCACCAAGCTTGCCTTCGGTTCCTACTTCTTTGGAGACACGAGTGACTTCTGAAGCGAAAATACGTAGTTGATCCACCATGTTATTGACAATATTTTTTAAATCAAGAATTTCTCCACCACTCTCTACTTCAATCTTTTTAGATAGATCACCAAGAGCGACAGCCTTTGTGACTTCAGCAATGGAGCGAA
>VCJD01000320.1:0-26185 GCA_024140245.1 Backusella tuberculispora | reverse complement strand
ACCAATAAATTTTTGAGTACTGCTCCATATAAAAAAAAAAAAGAAAAAAAATACATATAAAAAAGAAGTTTCTCCTTAATATTGTATTAGAAATATGGAAAAGTTAATGTAATAGAATTTTGAAGAATAATATTATGTAAAAAAAAAAAGGGGGGGGGTCCGATGAACAAAGAGATAGTTTGGTGTGAGACCAGGATAATATAATTTCAAAAAATCAACCTCTTTATGTTATTAACAATGATTTTTATACATAAACGCTATATAGTTGAGTGATTTTTTGAAATTATATTATCCTGGTCTCATACCAAGCTATCCGTTTGTTCGTCAGACCATTTCAAAAAAAAAATTATTGTCATGAAGCAGTAATATCGATAATTTCACACTTCATACGTAGAATTTTCCTTTGTTATAATTTCCATTGGTAGAAAAGCCTAAAAACATGAAAACACTTATAATACGCTGGAATATTTAGATCGCGACAAATACCTTTTCTTTTGAACTCAGGGACTTTTATAATATCTCTTCCAACGGTTTTTTTTAAAGCATTATACCTTCCAGGGCATGTATATAGTCATTCATCCATATGCTCTTCCTTTCTTTAAAAATTCGTTATCATTACTATTATCATTATTATTGAAACGTATTTTACTGGATATAGACCTATAGAGCGAGTCATCTTTATACATAAAATGAAAGTTGCATTATCTATACTTTTATTCTATGCATCGTATGTTCAACTGGAGCCCATTGATGCAACCAAATCCTCCTCATATCTTATCAAAAGTATTTTTGTAATGCTAAAATAGATTATTATAAACAAAAAAAAAAAAACTAATATAATTAAGATTGGATCCCCTTGTTTACGATGCTTCTGGAAGTCCTTTACTCATAGGAGATTGGGGAAAAGATAATACTACCACCTGTTCGGGAACATTAGCTGGATACGTAGTAAGTTGGGTTATATCAAATGTTTGATATATTATATAATATCTAACCGATTAAAATTGAAATAGATTTCTAGATTTACAGCCATTTTCTTTGGGGATTTTATTACAACTGGAGGACAAGACATCCTGGGACCACTGGCAGTGGGTGGAACATTTACAGCTCAATCTTACACTGTAAATGCCAACCGTGGTAGTGGTACATGTAACGACTTAGACTCAAGTTTCGATTCATACGGTTTAGTTGTTGGGACCAAATATAATGCCACTAATATTCACGTTCATGGAGCTGATTTTCTTCCAGAGGGAACGGATACATCCAGTTCATATATCGATGTGCAAACTAGCAGATGTGCAGCATATACAAATTCAAGGACAGAGATATTTTCTTTTGAATAAGTATACACAAATATGCAGTATGGTCAGGTCTTATCTTCTACAGTACATCCAACTTTAAAGCTTAGTGCAGATGGAACTCTGGCAAGTGTTGGAGAAAAAGAAACTGAATTTGACGTATTGACTTTCGATACCTGTAACAATTTAAATTGTCCACTTTTCTCAGGAAATTTATCAGATCCAAATGCAATGATTCTTGGTAAAGGCAATTGGAATGGTCCTCTGGTATGTCTTTCCCTACCCATTTAATTATAAACGCAAGTATAAAATGACTTTTTCACATGATAAAAACTCAGGTATTAAAATGGAATCTGAATTAATGAGCTTTATATATATAGGTCCCTATTGATATTGAAACTTCTATCACTTTATCAGGAAACCAACCAACTCTTGGTTTAGATCCTTGCAGTACTATTTGGAATTTTTATCCATCAGATTCTTCAGGAAAGTATAGTCATGGTCCGATCACTATCTATAGAAACACTGGAGGCCAGATAGGTGGTTTATTTTTAGCACCAGAAGGTAATCTCTTTAAACTTATAATATCATAAAACTGTGAACATTCTTTCACTATTTTATTTTAATGTAGCCAATATTTTTGAATCTGATACTGGAAATTTCGTGGGTCTTGTTATTGGTAATAATTACCAATGGAGTTTCACTGGTACAGAAGTGCATGATTACCCTTCTGTAGGAGGAGCATGTAATGGCTTTCTTGGTTGTTTCCCCCTATATAATGTTACTAAACCGCACATTCCTAACGAACCTGATAATTCATCAAGTGAAAGCTCTGAATCATCTAGCGAAAGCTCTGAATCATCTAGCGAAAGCTCTGAATCATCTAGTGAAAGCTCTGAATCATCAGATAGTACTACTCTTTCAGAAAGAGAGTCGTCAAATAATACTTCGTCTGAACACAGCAAGCCATGTAGTTGCACATCGTCTTCTTCTTATGTAGAACATTCATGCTCTGAAGAAAACGAATCAGCACACTCCATATCGGCCAATAAAATAAAGATTACTACTAATTCCAAGCATTTCACTCATGGAAAAAGTGAGCTTTCTACTGATACTGTATCATCTGAAACAAAAGGTTCCGGAATACATGCGCAGAAAATGTGTAGAGTACGAACTTCAAGTATGATGCCTAGTTCAAATGACGATTCTCCAAAAACTGGGTTTACCTTTGATATAGATAACAAACTAGCTTACTTCCATGACGATGACGATGACGATGACGATGACGATGACGATGATTTAATGATTGATAAAAGCGGTTCTTCAGGCGATGAAAAAGAATGTGAAAACGAATCAGACAATGACGAACATCGGAAACATAAAAATCATAAAAATCATAAAAATCTCAAAAATCATAATGGTAGTGATCATAGCAATGGCGGGCCAAAACATGTACCACCACCAGCCGTTCAACAGGAAGAAATACCAATGAATACTGAATATGAATCAAATCAAAAGCTGACCGCTGCCGGTTCAATCGCACATCCTTCGAAAAAACCAGACTTAAATATACCAAGCAACGCTGCTACAAAGAGTGAAGGTTATACAATACTCAATGGTAGAAATTTCGGAGCTACTATGATAGCTATTATGTCAATAAATATCATCCTCTACCTTTTAGAATAATAATAAAAAGTTTCCACCTGATATAGTTTAAACATACTATACAGCTTTGCTATACACCAAAAAATTTTATATGAAACTCTTATTTCATAGTTATGATAATCATAACTGATTACCTAATTTTATTGAATATACACATTGATATTAGAATGTGTACATAGTGAAAGGTTAATTATTGCGCATCTAATAATTTTTCGGATGAAATCTCATTTAAAAAATAGACTTATACATAATTGTATGAAAGATGTATATTTAGCTATTCATCTGATAAATATATCAACTGTGGAGCCTTTTTTATTTTTATTACTTTTATTATTTTATTTTATCCTTAGAACAGTTTCACAAATACTGGTTAACTAAAAATTAAAGGCATGATGTTGTGGTCAAAGAGTTTTTTTTAAAAAAAAAATTTTTAGGTATTTTATTTTCTCATAAGAAAAATAAGAAAAACTTCTTGAAATCTTTCATCAAAAGCTTGGAATACAAATCCCTCCTAAAAAAAAAAGAGTGCCTTTAAGAAGTAAAAATATTACATCTCTCAGTATTGTGTTTAATTATGATCAAATTTACATCTTCTATCACTAAACAAGAAAATGTGTGATTAAATAATGGTGAAAATTTAAAAAGAATCGAGGATTAAATCAAACGTCTTTTCAGTCAAAATAGATGATTAATTTAAGTTTTCACCTTTATATGTGTAATACCTCAAAATAAGCTTTTTCAACGTCAGCCTTACTACTCGGATAT
The DNA here is from genome assembly GCA_024140245.1 of Backusella tuberculispora. Lineage (NCBI taxonomy): Eukaryota > Fungi > Mucoromycota > Mucoromycetes > Mucorales > Backusellaceae > Backusella > Backusella tuberculispora. The sequence continues at coordinate 22,457 of VCJD01000320.1, read as the reverse complement.
GTTTAATAAACCCCCTCCCCCTTTTTTTTAAAAAAAAAAAACGGTAACAAAGGCAGCTATGTATCACATTTTCATTCTTCGTTTCGTCAACATTGGTATTTTGATCGAATATGATTTCGTGACTTGTACGAAAATTTTCGATAAATGTACAGATTGAGAGTGAAATGACTGTAGATCAGTGGTTTACATTCTCTTACAGTGATTTTATTTAAAATGAAAAAGAAGTTTAAAGAAAAAGAAGACTTATAAAGATAAACAATTGATTAATGCTACAATTCCAGATTGTATTTTTACTTATTCATTTATGAAAAGAAAACAGTAAGAATTTCTAGTTAATAATAAAACAATTTATAAAAAAGAGAATATAAACAACCAAAGTTATAAGAAAATAGCCGCAGTTTAAAGACCTTCATGTGATCTTAATTTTTTGAAAAATATAGCTTTCACCTCAATTACAAAAATAAATACGTGTGAGATAAGAGATGTAGTTGCGATAACGGTTTTGAAAAAAGATTCTAAAAAAAAAAAGAGAGAACACAATTACCATTATGTAAATCATTACAGGATTGATTTTGAAAGAGGATTCTTTTAGATTAGGAAGACAATTTTAAAGACGGTTACGATATTGGAAATAGGTTTGAAATTCAATAAAATCATAAAAATGCTTGTTTTACTGTGTAGCGATAAATGTAGTTTGTGGGGTAGATGTTCTTGATTCTGACTAATCGGTTGAGTCAAAAGTTTTCTGAATTCAAATAAATCTGTGCTGCTCAAATATGTATTACCAGGAAGTAATATACTTTTGGTTCGTGAAAATTGGAAATTATAGCTTTAATTGGATATATACTTGTATGCGCTTATGGTTTATTAAAGCCTTTGTCTTGAGATCATCCGACTTTTCTATGCGTTATATAAATGGTAAAACCCTTTCTTTTTCTTCTATAGTAAATTACCATATAAATAAACATGATATTGTTCACTTTTAACATGTTTGTAAGAGTATCAAGAGATAACCTCCTCTAGCTCCTTCAATCATGTTTTTCCTTTTAGTATCACGATTTTGAATTTCCATTGAAAATATATAAAATCATTTTATAAACTAGGTTAGGGATTAAAACATAAAACATTGAAACAATTGCCCTGACTCCTTTATTTCTTGAAACAATTGGCCTGGACAATGTAAACAAATAATAAATCCAAGCTTTACGTTTGCTACAAAGATGCATGATGTATTAAACCACATATATACAACATATCGAGCACAAGAGTATGTATATACGATCAACGCATCAGCACCACAATTCTCCCCTCTTTTTTTTTTTCAAAAAAAAACGAGCATTTTTTTGATAATTATTATTTGATTGTAAATAACAACATTATTTGTAATATATAAATATAATGTAAAAGGCAACTCTTCATTTATCTGACTGAGTTTATAAATCACATTAAAGTGTGCATCGATACTTTAACCAATGAAAACATACCCTGTTGCTACAGGTTGCTGCATTTCTGTGAATAATACATGCGTTCAAAACTTACTTTATTCATTCTTATGGACAAGTTCTATTATATATGCTTTAACTTGCTTTGAAAGAAAGAAAAAAAAGAAAAAGAAATACACCTTTCTCCTCTCCCTTTCCTCCCTTCGTTCTCCTTAAAACGAATTTTTAACTTTCTCCCCCCTGATTTTTGCGTATTTGTTGTTTTTTAAGAGAAATGATATCGTATATGAACATTCATTCACCTCATCGGACTTTAATAGGTTGACCATAGATCTTTATCGAGAACTTTTTTTTCTACATGGCAAATTAGGGGAGGGAAGAGATAATGAAAGTTTTCCTATATACGCAACTGTGGCGTTCATGCTAAAATGAAAATCCAGCATACAATCCGATTGGTCATTCTGTAAATGCAAAAGAAAGAAAAGAAGGAAAAAAGAAAAAGAAAAATGAGATCGTCAAGTGATATTCTACTTTTTTTTTGTTATCTGTCAAGAAAACCAATGCATGTAATCTTCTTGTTATAGATCTTTGTTATTGTTGCTTTTTCTCAATGTCAGTACACATTTAATATTTACTATTATATTATTAATAATAAAAAAACAATGTGTTTGTTATATAATTCTAAGTGTTTTAAAATCAAATATTAATTGACTAAATAAGCTTTTGTCAGGTTTACTTATTTATTAAATAAGCAAATAAATAAATAAATAATAAATTAGCCTGAATAAATATAATATTATTGTTCATGCCTGGATTTAGATTAAACTACCATTTTTGTCTATTCCGTAGAAGTGTATTTCAAAATCAAAGAATATGAGAAAAGAAAAATAAAGAAGGTTCTTATATACATATATAAATGTATGCCAACCCTCGAATTATATTCTATATATTTCACTCTATTTTATGATACTATATCACGTTTAATTTATATATAAAAAGACGAATGTTGATCAAGTAAAAATAGGGGTCCGTTTTTAGAGACTAAGCTAAAACTTGTATGTGTTTGTTTAGCATTTTAAAAATCGTTACATCTTGATTCGTTAGATTCACTACGGTAAGAGCTATTCATTTATTAGTAGTACAGTTGTCAAACATCAGTATGTGACCTTACACTTTTCAATTTGATAAATAAAAAACTGCAATTGGGGGTTTTTTAAAAAAAAATAAAGTGTTTTTATGATTTGATATATAAATACATATAATATAAAACAATTTATCGTCATTATCATTTGATACAGTAATGATCAAACGAACATCATGATTTTTTTACTTACATACATGTAGATATTTCTGAATTAGACAGTAATTTCTATATTTACTTTTTTTCATTTTTATACGTCACTATAGTACAACTTATAACAATAGAATATATAATGAAACTGGGGGAGGGAAACCAGAAAAACTATAGAAAATAGGCAACCGGAGTAAGCGGAGGACCATAAGAAGTAACTTTTTTTTTTTTAATTAACAATAAACCTTTATTTGGTACCATTTGATGTGTTACCAAAACCATTTATAATAAATTGATCCTGTCATTATTTCATCAAAAGAAAATGATTTGCTTATAAATTTGAAAACTAGAACAGATATAGTAATTAGAAAGAGAGATGTTATTGTTTTTTATTATTATTTACTTTTTTATTTTTGTGAGTGTTATTTTTTTTTGTCTTCAAAAAAAAACACTCACGTCAGATGAGTTGAATAATAATAATAATAAATTTATATATATATATTTATTTGAATCAATGAATTTCTATTTACGGCAAGTATCCTGATCAGAGGAACTGAGGTGTATCAAGTAAATAGGGCCATGTATCAGGATAAAACTGTGGCATCTTTGCAGGATCTGTCCAAGAATGAAAACCATTCAAGTAATTTGCAAAAGGTTCCGGTGTGGCAGAGGGAGAGATACTTTCACGAGCAAAATCATCTCTTGCAAGCATGGGGGCCATTATGCTGGAACTTGTTGTACTATGATGATGATGGATGGGAACCAAGACCAGCTTGGATGCAAGTGTAGGCGCCTGAGATATTAATTCCAGAAGAGACTGGCGGAGACTGTCATGTGAGCCTTGCAAAGCATGGATACCTTCTTTACTGGCTTGTGTGTTTTCGGTAAAGTCGCCACAACGAACCCAATCAGGATCAACACCGGCTCTTCTCATGGAAAAGGAAACAGCACTGTTTGGCTCAGACACTTCAATTTCAAGCTGACCCATCAAGGTATCAGTTGCAACTTGGCCTAATCGTACCTGACGAATGTTTTCAAAGCTGACTTCGATCCTAAACTGGTGGCCGCCATCTTGTACTTGCCAGATAAGTTGATTGTGGGTCGGGTCGCTGTAACACACAAGATCCCATTCGTTGTTATTGATCGGATTTGCAAATCTAGCCCAGCTGCCAATGCGGATAGCATTTACTGTGAAACTTACCAGTCGTTTACTTGACATTTTCTCATCTGCTTTATATTCAAAAAAATAAAAAATAAGGAGAAAAATAAAATAAAAATAGATGTATTAGCCACACTACTTTCCCCTAACTTTTTTTTTTATAGAAAACAAAAAAATATAAAATAAAGGACGAAGAAATAAAGGAGAAAGAGAGGCTTACCTTTAATAGTTTCAGTTCGGCCTATACCTTCCGACATTGCTCTTTGAGGAGGAGGAGCAATTAGAGACAAAGTAGCCTTTTCCGGTTTTGAACTCGAACGCGGACGACGTTTAATATCTGATTGTTGTTGTTCATAGCATTCAGGTGTCATCATAGCACGAAAAGTAGCTTGATAATTTGTATTGTTACTCGTTGTCGTTGTTTGAGGCATTTCAACCCATCCAGTTCTAACGTTTGGCATAAGAGAAGGATGACTGCCCGGTGTTAAGCTTGAAAATCCCTCAAGCTTACGAGCCTTTGCTCTTCGGTTTTGAAACCAAATTTGTACAGTGCGTTCCGTCACTCCCAATTCAAGAGCAAGCTGTGCCCTGATTGTGGCGTCAGGTAGAGTATTTGTTACAAAGGATTCCTGTAGGACAGCCACCTGACTTGGTTTCAAGTGAGTGCGTCTACGGGTGGTTGAGTAGGGTTTGTTCGAATTGTGAGCCATCATGCTTGATTTTTTATCTTTTATTTTTGTGTATGTAAAAAAAATAAAATAAATAACGAGTGTTGCTTTTATATATATATATATATATATAGAAAAAAAAAAAAGGATTATGTAAAGGGGGTTGTTTTTATTTTCCGTGAACCAGCACGTTAAAGAAATAGGAAATATGTAAAAGAAGATGAAGAAGAAGAAATGAAAAGGCAAAAAAAAAAAGAAGAACTAGAATTTATATTGCGGTTTTTAGGGGGGGAGGGGAATCTTTAGAAAAGGTAAATTAGAGGGTTACACTCAGAAAGTCAGTTTCACACTCAATTAATGGGGGGAGATAGAAAGGAAAGAGAGGGCTTCTCCTGACGCAAAAACGTATAGTCACAGAAAATGGTTTTTTAGATTTCTTGGCTCAAATACTATTTATATATATATTTAACTCTTCTTTTCTATTATTATTATTTTTTTATTAATTATACTACTTCTTTATCTGATTGTTTCTAGAAAAGGAAAAGAAAAGGATAAAGGTACCTTTTTTCATTATTTTTGAGAAATCAATCAAGATAAATAAAAAAGATAATTGAACAATTATATGAGATGGTGGTAATATATATTTCCATATAAAATATTTATAGTGGCACAAGAAAGTGTAACTCCTATTTTTGCCAGCCTTGACATGCAGCCAAACATGAAGCAGCTGACTTTTGACAAAGCATATAATGGCAAAACATATTCAGCACGATTCAACAGCATTACCTCCTCATTTTCGGTAGGATTCCGATGCAAAACATCAATCAATAAACGGATATTCTCATCATAAAAAAAAATGAAAGAAATGAAAGAAAGAAAGTAAAACATTCATTGTCTCTTGAGTCAAAGCAAAAAGAAAAACAAAAAAGATTGAAAAAATGCTCAGTTTACTACACAGAATCAAATAAACACATAAGCTCTCTATATATAAACATAGATCTATTATACTTCCGAAACACATTTTTCAAAGTTCTTGACGTCCCTGGTTTTTTTTTATCTTGGCTTTGTTTGTTTTTTTCTTCTTCTATTTTTAACGTTTAATTCATTTTATTGTTTTTTACTATCAAAAATGTGTAAATGAAATCATATAAACCTTTGCAAATTTGGATAAACTATAGTCCAATATGATATACAGTAGATGATACTTACATAGGTTAGTTATATATTAGTTATATATTATATAGGAGTTGATTATTTAGTGAATCTTTAAGTAGGTCATATTGCTTAAAGGGCGTAGATCAGAACGGGTCAGTACCTTTTTGGTGCTGTTGGGAGTATTTTCCTGTTATTTTTGTTGTTTCTATTTTGTTTAAGAAAAGCACACGCATCTTTGACTCCTTTCTTTTAGTATCGTATCATTTTTCTTTGTAAAATTGCATTGCATTTGCTGTAGCTGCATTATGATACTGAAAAGTTATATATATATAAACTTTTAGTGCTTTATACATTTTGATTAAATCAAAGATCCTATATATAAAAAAAAGTTAGTACATCAGTTAAATAATCGGTACTACTCGCGATCCACTTGAATATTTTCCCTTATTTTGTTTACTTTCATGTAGTTTATCACACCTAATTAATTTAGAAAAAAAAAATGACCCAGGTTTTTGGTTTAATTCTGCACAAATTCCTCCGATGGAATTAATATTAAAGCATTTACATAAAATACAAAAGTAACACATTAGCCTGCTTTTTACAAGGAGGGATAATACTAATACTAATAGTGATAATAATAATAAAATAGGAGACCTTCAAGCCACCCTTTGATATTGATATTATATATATTCCATTATAGATATATATATAAAAGAAGGTGATAAACACACATACTAACATTACCAAGTGCATGGTTTAGTATGGACCAGAAATACCCAGAAAATCACACTATTCCTTCAAAAAGCTTATTTATACATATCGCTTTTTAAAAACAATATAGAAATGTTACATATTAATATGATTTATAGGTTTTTTAAAAACATGATAGTTAAAACTTTCTTTAAGCTTGATGTATACGCTAAATGGTAAGTATACATGTACAAGGAATTATAGCTGACGCATACACAACCAATGATATTCGAAAGAGAGATCTACAAATCATTTTCTTTTATTTATTTATTTTACTCTTTTACGAAATAATGATCAATGTATCATGATCATAATTGATTATCCTATCAATGCATAATAGTTCACTTGGGTTAAATAATGTTGCTTAGAAAAATTAAGAAGATACAAAGTCAGTGATATTATATATATATGTATATATGGAGATGATGTACTTGGTAAATGTAAAATGACATAGTTACTGTATTATCTTTTTTTCTATAAATTTTAAAGCTTGGATACATATATATTTATTTATATTTATGATAAACTTAATATCAAATAAATTAAAGGGTAGTATCATGTACAAATAGCATCCTTATAGTTTGCTACTTCTTTTTAAAATAAATAAATAAACTCTTTGAAACAATGAAACACGGCAAAATTGACCAGTTATACAGCTTCTGTGTAACTATATGCCTTCCGGATATTATTTTATTTCATGTGTATCATATATATTTATTAAGTTGTCTTATTTCTTGAATACTTAGGCTTTGAAGATATATATATTACTTTCCAACTGTTAAATATCTTGATTGAAATAGTTGATTTTTATTATGAAGATTCTTTTTTTTAAAAAAAAAAATGGAGAAGGTGGTTTTACAGGTTTAACGTCAGTAGATGCATATATATGTATATATACATGTATGTTTATAGCCACTTTCAAAAAATCAAATATTTCTGAATGTCAACTTCTTATGGACTTTTATTATTCATTTATTCATTTCAAAAAGAAGAATAGACTGAAAATATGGATATTTCTATTGTTCTTCTTTTCAATATATATACCAACCAATTTCAATATATAAAGGTATGGCGATTGTTTTGTACCACTGGTATATTATACTCTGTTGGCCCTGACGCTTGTGTCTGGTAACACAGTAAAAAAAATTGTCTGAGGGTGTTGTTATTGTTATTGTTATTGTTATTGTTGGTTTTGCTTACTTCTATGCTTACATTAGATAATGTCATTTTTTTTTCCATACAAATATAAAAAGCAAAAAGAAGAGTTCTTCATGAGTCAAATATTTACTTAATTTATTATGATAAAAAAAAAACAGTATTTCTAGTTTCTACTGATAGAAAATCTGCGTCATGCCAAAAACCTGTTTTAAATTTTACCTCTTTTTTTTTATGTGGTACATAATACAGTTAAACGTGTTACTGGTTAGCCCAAACTCGGACTGAAAAGCTTCTTTTAAAAGTCAGACGCGTGATGTTGTTACTATGATAGAACTATGGCTTGAAAGTTTAATACGATCACATCTATCCTTTGACGATTTAAAAATATGTGTTTTTATTATATTTAGAAAACATAATATATAAATAAATTCAAAATTTTATATTAATTTATTTATTTGATTTATCAGGTGTAAATTAATTTTACGTCATATTAGTTGAAGAATCTTCTTTTACAATCGAAATACCTCTTCAAACTCATATCAACAAAAAACTTTTTTAAACACGAATAGTTGATAGCGGAGCATCACCTGATCCCAGAAAAGGCAAAGGTTGTTGCCAAGATGCAACACAACATATCACAGCAGAAATAGCACAAAATAAAAATAGATACAGAAACAAAAAAAACAGAATATATATTTTTTTTTAGTTTCAAAACAGAAAGCCAAGATACATTTTATATTAAAAAAAAACCTAGTACTTTTTATATCTTTTTAATCAATTTGTGCATGGTAGAGAACAAAGGGCAAGAAACGTGCAAAGTGTTGCTTGTATCACTCGTAATTTAATCTGATCCTGCTGGTCAACCAATAAAATCTTGATCATTAATTAAGAACGCATCAGATTTCGGATAGATGGATATACTGAAAAAAATAAATTAGTACCATCAATGCACCACTTCTATTTGAATATACCAGAATAATGGCTCACTTTAATAAAAATAAAAATATCCAGATTCATTATTAAAGGGATTATATATTGCCTGCCTAAGAACGACTAATAGCATCAGATATATAGCTAAAGTTTTTGAAAAAGCATATTTCATTATCAAGGGAAGGAAAATATCCAACATAAAAGAATATATGATTTTATCAAATTAAGGTATATATTTACATATCTAAATATGAAATACTAATGTATATGTGAATTCTTTCTAGGCGACAACAAATTTAATAAGATAAATTTTATTTATATTGGATGTTGCTTTCCCTGAACAGAATTGTAAAACTACTGGTAGAATACGGGTTCTTTTGAATTATCAGGCTATTGGTCTATGTCTGAGGAGCAGTGTTAATTTTCAAGAAAGACTTCTTGTTGTATTGATATTTAATACTACTAATGCTTGATCCTCTTTTTTTCGGGAAAGGGGTTAATTAACCAACATTTTTAGTACTTCATATTGGAAGGAGAAAGTATATATTTCGACGTAGTCTTTTCCTCTTTAGATCTCTCCGAAAGACAGATGTTGTTTGACCTTCTTCTGTAACGTCTTCCTCTCTTTCGTTTACTGATATACACCGAGGGCTTGAGGAGGAGTTTGGCTTACAGTTATGTAATTTCAAATGGGTTCTATTTATATACTAAAGTTTGGAATACAATGAATTACGGATCAACCGATACAAGGAAAAAGAGAAAGAGAAAGAAAAAAATAAAGGGTAAATAATGCATAAAAACAAATGATGGTATTCAATTCAATATTGGTAACTGTCTAGCAATGTTATGCATTACACAATCTAAATGTTTGCACTACTATAATTGAAGATCCTTTGTTGATATTTTTGACTTGAATTTTTTTTTGGTTTATAAACGATATAATCTCTATCTATTTTATTATCATTATTATTTAATAGCATTATGGTAAATTTTACTGACTGTAGTTTGGTTTTAATTTATTTTGTAACAAGAATGTAAGTGTCTACGAAACATCATGGTTAAACATGGCATGTTATTTTTCTAAATTCGGTTTTTTTTTTTTAAAAAAAAAAGGAAAAGGTCATGGCTTCTTATTAATTGATTTACACTTATGGCAAAACTATTATATTATGATTTCTCTAGCCAGAATAGTTAGTCTCCTGCTGGTTTTTGTGTTTTTTCTAATTCACTCAGAACTTATAGCAATAGGCTATCTCTCTATCTTCATAATGATCTTACATTTGTGATATTACAGGCTCGAAGGCTAAATGTAAGATTTTGATTTATTATTAATCTGAAAACCTGATGTAATTTTACTTCTGGACAAACATTTTATCTGTCTTATCTTTTTTAATGTTACAGTATATCTTTTAAAAAGTGTGTATATCTTCAACGCATGTAAATAATATGTATCTTTAGCTCTCAAAGACTTCCAAAAATTTCTAGTCAACAATAGATTTTCTCATATCGTCTCTCTAATTTAATTTCTTATCCCCTTCTTCTATAACCACTTTTGCTCTTCTTTTATCCTCTTTCCCCCTTTTTCTTTATTTATACATATATCCAAGTTCCCCTTTTTTTAATTCTATTATCTGCTCTATCACACATAAGATACGCGAGGTATAAAAGCAAGTATTTTCATAAATGTAATACTATAAATAAAACCTAATAAAGTAATGTATTACAAAACCTAATTTTGCGTCTAAAAAGCTACTACATGGGGTGGTCTTCTTTATCCAATAAAATATATAATAGATAAAAACCATTTGAAAATATAGATCCAAAATGAGTGACTTTCTTTTTTTTCTTTGTTAGAGAAGCACAAATATCCAAAAGTGATTTTTTATTTTTCATTTTTCTTTTATCGAATAAATATCGAGTTTGATGTGACATTAAGTCAACTATAGGGTTCCAAGAAGCCAAGATATTATCTAATCGTTTTTTTCGGGGAGCTCTACTATAATTTTTAGTCCAATCACAACTCAGAAAAAAATAGCCTACTTCTACATATTTCTACAAAAAATTTATGTCTAGTGAAATGTAAAATATATTCAATGATGATTTTATACATGCAAAAAAAGAAAACAATAATCAAAATAAGATTTGAATCAACTCAGAAAAAGGGGAGAGGGATTTCAAGGAGATTGTGAAGCATGGCTCAGACGGACTTTTATTTGTAAAATTGACTTGTACGACCTTTTTTTTTTTATCTTGGAAAATCCTTTTTTTTTTTTTATTTTTTTTTGAAAAGGAAAACATAAGAAGAAACAATAACCAAAACATAGCCATTATAATGAGAAAAAAGAGTCATATAAGAGAAAATAGAGGTTTATTGCAATATTATAGAGGTTTGACACAAAGAGATGATTTTTAATCAATTAATAAAAAGTAATAATAAAAAACAAATAGAAAACAAATCTAGACTAGAAAGAAAGACCGCTTTGGGAAAGTGCTAGTTAATTGCCAATAAGTTTACTCTCTGACATGTCGATAAAAATAGCTCTAGAGTGTGTCCCCGCATCTTATATTCTTTTTTATTTGATTTTCTCTCTTTCAATATTTTTCTTTCTTCTTTCTTTCTTTCTTCTTTGTTCTCTTTTTCTTTATATATATTTAATTACTTTTAACACTTGGGATTTTTATTTTTATTTTTATTTTTATATTTTTATTATAATAATAAATATTATTCCTATTTATAAATTTTGAGTTGCTTTAGCATCCTGTAAATTATATATATAACCTATTAAATGCCTGGAAGACACGATCCTTCATATGGAGGCGGTGGTGGAGGAGGTGGAGGGGGAGGCGGCGGTGAATACCAACCTCCTGCTGACAACAATTACTATTACAATAATGGAGGCGCATCAATCGGCCGTCGAGCCACCACACTTGGCCGTGCACCCACTCGTCGCATTGTACCAGGTCAAAATTCAATCGCCAACGCAAGCCAAAATATTCAGAGAGGCCGTACCTTGATTCGCCCTGATCGTTATCAAGAACCTCCACCACTTTTGACCGGAAAACCTACTGCAAGTAAAAGCATGTTTGATCCTTGGGTCTTATTCAGTCGTATTGTTACATTCTGGGCATTACCACCTATGCTCAGAGCATTCAAGATGGGAGATCCAAACATACAGCAAGCTTGGAGAGAAAAGTTCACATTGTGTTTCCTCATCGCCTGTATGGGTGGCTTTGTGGCTTTTATTACAATTGGTCTTAACACGGTTCTGTGTCCTACTGATCAAGCAAATAACCAGCAAAATTACGCCTCTTACAATGACACAGCACAAGCTGGTAATGTATCATGATCAGAGTTATTTTTATCATCAAAGATAAATGTGGCTTATGGGCAAAGATTGCCTAAAAGAAATGAGTGATAGCAGTAAGGCTGATTGTTTATTTATTTGTTTTTATAGCTGGTTTGGTTGGTATTTTAGGATGGCAATTTAATGTATCACAATCAAAACCTACTTCTGTATTGGATTTCTATTCATATATTCCAGGCACTGATCTTACAAATTATTTCACTCACGGAACCGACATTGCCTCTTGTACTAATCCTGGAAATACCATCACTGCATCCTTTGCTGCTGTCACCGCCAACCCTTGCAGTGCTAATAACGGTTATGGTGGTTGTACTCAGGGCGCTGCTACAGCTGCAACCTTTGAAAGTTTGGGTTTGGTTAATTCTACTAGACAAGTTGGATTTGATTGGACACAATTTACCTCCGCCAACTTAACAAATTTTATTGTGATTGACGGTACCGTACTTAATATGGACCCCTATATCAATGCCAACCCAACAGCTCTTGCCAACGATGCACTCGACACTGTTATTCGCGATTTATTAGACAATTCATTTGCTTATGGTGGACGTGATGGTACAAAAATGTTTATGAGACGGGCTGAACTCAAGGCTGCCGTTCCTTGCCTTTCAGCAAAATATAAGGCTGGACACATTGATAAAAAGACCACTGGTTGCTTTGTATCTACTATTATTCTAGCAGCTTCTTTGGGTATCGTTTTAGCTATTGTATTGGCTCGTTTCTTTATGGCTTTGATTTTCTCTTGGTTTGTGTCCCGTAAATTATCTCGTACTCCACCCCCCGCTCCTCGTTCAGCCGCGGCCATCATCAATAATCAAAATAATCAAATGGAGATGGCTAGTATGCCACGCATGGACTCTGCAAGCACTTTGACACCTGCAGGTGGTAACGTTCAGACAAAGCAGGTAGAGGTAGGCAATGATCTTTTTACCGTCCTTTTGATTACTTGTTATTCCGAAAACACAGAAGGTATCAGAGCCACTGTTGAATCTCTTTCTTCAACTGATTATCCTGACGACCGTAAATTATTATTCTTGATTGCTGATGGTATTATTACCGGTCATGGTGAAACCGTTTCTACTCCTGATATGTGTTTGTCTTTAATTAGTATTGATAACCCCGCTATGAAAAATCCTGAGCCCATGCCTTATATTGCTGTGGCTGTAGGTGCTAAACAGTTTAACTGCGCAAAGGTCTACGCTGGTCATTATGGTAAGTACAGGCACACACGCACCCACAAAAAGAAAAAATAGAATAAAAATAAAAAAGGCTGATCGATTTCTTTTTTAGTATGTAAGGGTCACAAGGTACCAATGATTCTTATCGTCAAATGTGGTAACCCTGACGAACAAGGCAAGCCTAAGGCTGGTAATCGTGGTAAACGTGATTCTCAGCTTATTTTAATGAACTTCTTCAGCCGCGTCACTTACAATGATAGAATGACACCTCTTGATTATGATCTGTTTAGAAAGATCCAGTATCTTATGGGTGTTACACCAGATTATTTTGAACTAGTACTAATGGTAATAATCATACTGTTTTTATTTAGACACGAAATGTTTTTATTTACTAAACTTAAATTTATTTTTAGGTGGATGCTGATACAAAGGTTTATCAATCTTCAATGCGCTTACTGGTAAATTGTATGGTTAATGATAACTTGATTATGGGTTTGTGTGGCGAGACAAAGATTGCAAACAAGAGGGATTCATGGGTTACAGCTATTCAAGTATACGAATATTTTATTTCTCACCATTTGGCAAAGGGTTTCGAAGCTATTTTCGGTGGTGTTACCTGTTTACCTGGTTGTTTCTGTATGTATAGACTAAAGGCACGTAAGGGTGATGGTGATTGGGTTCCTATTATTACTAAGCCTGAAATCGTACAAGAATATTCTTCCAATACTATCGATACTTTGCATCAAAAGAACTTGTTGTTGCTTGGTGAAGATCGTTTCTTGACCACTCTTATGTTGCGTAATTTCCCTTTCCGTAAGATGGTGTTCACCCCCCAAGCTATCTGTAAGACTGTTGTACCTGATGAATTCAAAGTGTTACTGTCTCAGCGTCGTCGTTGGATTAACTCTACTATTCACAACCTGATGGAATTGGTACTTGTTCGTAACTTGTGTGGTACTTTCTGTTTCTCTATGCAGTTTGTGGTTATGATGGATCTTGTCGGTACATTTACTTTACCAGTTGCTATTGTTTTGACTGTCGTACTTATTGCATCTTTGGCAAGAACAACGATTAACTCACTTTCCACTGCACTCCCATTGATTTTGTTGATTATCGTTCTGTTTTCTCCCGCTTTCTTGATTTTGATCACAACTCGTAAGTGGGTATACGTGGCTTGGATGATTGTTTATTTGTTTGCATTGCCTATTTGGAATTTTGTATTACCTGTTTACGCTTTCTGGCATTTTGATGATTTCTCCTGGGGTGAAACTCGTAAGGTTGAAGGTGAAGGAAAGGATGATCACTCAAAGAAGGATGGTGAATTTGATCCTTCCAAAGTACCATTGAAACGTTGGGAAGATTATGAACGTAAGCGTGTTCGTGCCGTCAAGCGTCGTGAACGCAAGGAAAGACAAATCCGTGAAATGGGTGCTGCTCATATGACACACAACATGATGCCATCCGAAGATGATGAATCCAAGCGTGGGCTTTTGGATGATGACTCTGTCTCCAATTTGTCATATCAAACCGACATGTCACAGCCTCCTGCACACTATTTTGATCCTTCTAAGGAAGCACCTGCCAAGGCAGGTTCTGGTTATTACCCTACATACCGACCACAATCTATGGCTCCTCCTCCTCCCATGAACAAAGTCAATATACCATTACAGCCTACACCTACCGCTTCTGGTCCTTGGGGTCCTCAACAAAACTTTGGTGGCTCTCAAAACAACCAGCCAAGTTCACCTCATGGACAACCTGGTCAATATGTTGGTACAAGACCCAATGACAACCAACAAGGTCCTTTCCAAGGATTTTAAAAACGTTTAACCTTATTTTTTGAAAGGAAAACAACAATAACCCATTCTACATATATTTCTATTTCTTTTTTTTACTATTATTTTTTTATTTTATTTTGATGTATCTTTAGTTTGAGCATACTCATTTTATTCATTCCCCCTCTTTAAAAGAGACAAATTATCATGTATAGTCCGCTTCATAATTGAAAAAAACAAAAAGCGTTGCTAAACTCTGTTTCCTAATAAAAAAAAAAATAGACAAAAAAAAGAATCTTGATCATCTTCTTTATTTCAAATGTGTGCCTGAATAATAGTGGATTTCCTTCATCAGTTTTTGGAAACTTAAATGTCGTTGAAACCCAGTTATTAACTTAATTTATATTGAGTTTAAAAAAAAAATTTGAAAAGTTTACCATGGAGAAGCCATTCTAATCCTTTATTGTAAATATTTTTTTTAAGTATCTATTAATTTTTAAGGTGTAAGTTGCTAAAAAACTTACAACGTGCTTTCTTTTAATAAATCTTTTTCTAAAGAAAGAAAAGATTTTAATTTTATGGATGAAGATTTATTAATCGAAAGTAATAAAATTAGGAAATAGTTAAAGGTTTATTAGATTTAACATTGTAATAAAAACTTAGAATAATGAAAACGCCTCAAACTAGTTATAAAATTAGAGTCATTTTAATAAATTTAAAGAGAAAAAAAAATTACGTAATATATTAAATTAGAAATTAATTTTAAAACATTATAAATAGAATTGTTCCTCATAAATTGCAATTTTTGAAACTTTTCATGTGTAAAAATAAAGCAGCACCACACTTTTATATATGAAAGGGACAGATGTGTGTGTATATATTGTAGAATAGGTCTGGTAAAGTTATAAGCAAATATTGTTTTTAATGCATGAAATGTTTCATAATTACTCATAAATATATATAAAGGAAAAACATAAATGCTAATAAATAATGTTTCTTCTTCTTCATTGATAATAATTGACTATTTTATATACATAATTAATAGCACCTCTTTGCTTATCACATCCAGAACATTGTATAGCTCATAGATATTCGAACTATTAGTTTTATTCTATCACATAAACTTCATGTTACTGTAAATGCCATTTAACTTTTAGATGATTCTTATATTTTGATAGATGACTATTATTCTTATTCTTCAATCACAAAAGAAAGGAGCTAAGGTTTAATATGGTATAGTGTAGGTCGCTTTTACAATTGGTATGTTTTCATTCTCTTATTGGTTATTGATACCTGTTAGCATTGTTGTATATATATATATATCAGCTTTAAAATAAATCAGTTTATAATTTATAAAAAGGCATTTTAATATTAATATTATTTTAATATATATTTTTATATTTTATCCATACGAATCAAGTATTACAGGTTGCATTTATATTTTGTAAATATGTCACCTTTGTTTTTAATGTATTAAGCATAGTGTATTCTTTCAGGTTAAACTAATTTTGAAAATATTTTAATGATGTTTTTTATGGATAGTTTTTGGATTAAACATAAAAAAACAAGCTAAACCTAGTGTTCAAAGGAATACATAGTACATATCGAGGGAACAAAAAAGGAGTTCATTTTATTCTATAGTACTTTATTAAATAGTAATACAAACTTCAACTTTTCGTTATTTTTAAATATGATCAACTTTTCGATGGTATAAAAAAGAAAGTGATCACATAATCTCTTTTAATGCAATTATTGCATTGAATATATCAAATTAATTTTCATTTGAGTTACATCTTTAAATTTATTGTGGGTGTACAAAAAATGCTTAAGAGAAAAAAAAAAAACCTGTATAACTTGGTCTGATGTTCCCAAGAATGGGAATAAATGATTCAAGTGTTAGCTTGCTCTCCAAACGAGAATTCTAAAAAATATATTATTAATAAATCAACATTTGTCAAGTCAGTTAGTTATACAACAAGAAACTATGGTAATCATTCTAGCGAGTGAGCTAATATAAAATTAAAAATCCTCCCCTCCCCATACAATAGTAAACATATACAAGTTTAGTCTTGTTATATTTGACCAATAAATGTGATAAAAGACTATTATAAAATAGGTCAATATATATATATATATATTTGAGCTGCGATCATCATAAGGTATGATAAAAATAAACTTGGTGTTATGAAAGCTAAAAACGTACCTGTCTTCTTAATCACTATTATTAGATATGTGGCATTAGCTTGGGTCTATTGACAATGCTAATAGATTATTGTACAAACCTAGTAGTCTGTTACCTCAATTTATCTAGATATTTTCTTTTTCTTTTCTACTATGGAGAATATTTCCTTGTGTGTATATTTTCGAACTATTCTTTATTCTAATATTTCGACGCTAAATCGAAAAGTTATACTTTTTTTTTTTATCTTAGATTATCCAGTGAATATTCCTGTATTAAGAATAATAATAAGACTTTATTATACACCAACTAATGGTTTGTCAATATGCTACCAATATCTATTTTTTTTTAGGAACATTTATCTTGGAAGTAGATTTATGTCGGAGCTGCTCCTAAAACAATTATGCCCTGAAAAATGCAAATGATGTTATAATCAATTGTAAAAAATAGTCTTAATTTTATTTTCAGTAATCCTTTATTGACCAATAGGCGAGTTTTCAAAGGGATGAATCTTATAAATTTCTCTCAAAGATATATTAACTTTACGGATGAGATACTAATGTTAAGTATCTTTTTTGATCTGATATAATTTGGGCTATTTGATAATTATATTTTTTTATACGGTTCTTGTAAAGTTATCTGGAAATCAAAGATGTATTTTCAGATTTTGTTTGTTCTTCATATGAGTAGTTATTTAGTGTTGCTTATGTCGATTAGACGAACAATAAGAATAGTTATTATATATGATTCAATTCTCTTAAAACAATATATATATACAATAATGCGAATGTTATTAGCCACTCGCTGCTGTATATACATTCCACGTAAAAGGATTCAAATCAACTTGAAATAGAGCTTTAGATATAAGAAAACTGACCATCCAAGTTTTTTTCTATATATATATTTGAAACCTTGCATCAATAATTTTGGTGTTATGATCTTTGAATATAATTATTATTACTATATTAATAAAAAGTGTTGTGATCTACTACAGAGATTTATCATATAAACTTAAAGCTTCCGATATTGTTTTTTTCTTCATAAGAATACTTTTAATATTATTGGCAGTTTTGGCGTATATATATACAATATATATCTAAAATGATTGCCTGTAATAACCTGCAGCTGTCAATCTAGAAATTTATTCGAAAACATGTGCTTTTGCCCCCTGCATGACAAGTCCTTTTTATGTAAGCTCCTAAGTAAGGATAAATCTTCCTAATCAATTTACTAAAATGTGTACTCTGTTATGTAATGCAGCAACCTTGATTTGTGTAGTTAACGTGTGAATAAATAAGCTTTTAAATACTAAAGTTTCTAAATTTATCTTGTTTGTTTACATGAACCCTATTAACTCGCTTTTGAATCGGATTCCATATAATTGGATTTTATGCATTATTGTGAATTGACACTGAGAACATTCGATAATGATATGAGCATTATTATTTAAATCATCGATATCTAATAAATCAATAATATGCACATGGCTATAAAAAAAAAAAACCAGCTCTATAAAACCTTAAAATAGAAACATCACTTGTAGAATAGTAGCTATTAAGAGACATATATCGCAGTCTATAAATAAAGTTAGTGATACAGAACTTCGAGAACAAGCAGGCGTAAACAAGACCTGGAGTTACATGGTCTGACTCAACCTCTGTTCTTAATGAGCTGAAATTCTTGGTTTTCTATTCTCATAAACTTGTCCTTCGACAAAAACCTTGGAGGCGGTATTCTTTTTAAAGTTACTTCCCTTCTCTATTTAACTTTTTAAATAAATGACTATTTATAGATATCCGATACTATGTGTTTTTTTTTGTAGGCTGTCGTTCATATTATTATTTTATGGTAGTATTAATAATACTGGAAGTAGTAAAAGCGTTTATCGCATCATCAGAAAGTGTGTGCAACAGAAAAATACACTACACAATTTATTTTCAATGTTATAAGATTAGAATTATATATATATATATATATATATATCTAATATAGGATTCAAAAATCAAATTATGAAGTGTTGTTTAATATCAAAAGATACTTTTTTGGGCTGCCATAAGTTGTTTATTATTCACAAAACTTTGAATGATTCTAAATAAGTTCAGTTGTAAAGAGGGAAAAATCGATAAAGATGTTGATCTTATAATAACTGACAAAGTAAATTTATTTATATACACTATGAAGCTTTCGAAAGGTTTATTAGAGCAAATACTATGATCGGCAATTCTTAAGAAAAGCAAAGAAAGCTTAAAAGGTCTTTACTAGTCTAGATTTCGATAAATTTTTGATGTAACACTTGACGCATTGTAAAACTCCTTTTTCATCTTTACCTTCATCAGATAGTGGATCATCTATACATTTTCTAGTTCTTGAATTCTTAGTTGCTGCATATAAAGCTTGAATTAATTACTACATACATAATGTTGGATCAGTTTTCATGTATACAGAACCTTGGAATTTCGAGCCAACACGCTTGGCTTTGTCATCTAAATATAGATTTTCTGCGAGATATTAGCATCATTTCTTTCAAGTATTATACTTTTTAAAGACTTTATAGTCTATTCTATCTATCTATCTATCTATCTATCTCTTTCTCTTATAATATAATAAGAAATTCAATATGGTAAGAGTAAATGTGCTATATATGCTATTTATTTATTAGAGGAATATAAGATGGACAACATGGCTTCAAGAGCCAATGAAAGTCAGGTCTTTGGATACCGAGTCTATAAGTTAATTTATATATCATTTATGCTAGCCGTAGTTTTCGTACCATGATTAATACATATATTAAAACAAAACAATATATATACCAATATTGTTGGTTTCTTTAGATTCTAGATGTAAATTAAGAATATATAATGTAAATCAACTTATATATATACTGATGGTTACTTAATCAGTATATATTTTAGAATTCGGATCATATATAACATGTTCGCTTCAATCAAAATCATTATCGCTAACTGAAAGTTTTTCAAATATCAATGTAAAGACTTACTATAATGTACATTCAGCTTAAGGTTCAAAATTTTAGAGAAGTTTAGTACTAGGATATGATAAATGACAGGACAATTACATTACATCACATTATACGATGTATATATTCTTTTCTTTTCTTTTTTCTTTAGAAAAGAAAAAGAAAAATTCATACTGGTATTTATAATCATTATTGCTTTACTATGTTCTATAATTTAGTATTTGGGTGTGTAGAGACATATTACTACAAATATGAATTATAAAATATTACTGCAAATAAAGTTTAAAATATTTTTTTTGTTTTTTTTTGAAATATTCTGCAAATGGTGTAACCAAAAAAAAAAAAGAGTTCTTGGTATTTTCAGTTTTTTCTTTTTTTTTCTTTTGTTAATTAAGATAAATAAATGAAATAAACAATACACAAAAACAGACAAACTTATTAAACACTACTAAATATATCAAAGTCAAACTCCTCTTTACTTGATAACATAAGTGAAAGAAAGTTGTAAAAAACGGATTTACAACAGAATTGGCTGCCAGATTGATATTTCATAATAAATAAAATTCTGTTAACCATAATAAGGTTTGCTATTTAATTTTTTAAGGGAAATCATTTTGTCAAACCCTTCTGATAATTATTTTTATATTTTATTTTATTTGGATGGTTATTAGATGTTGTGTTAATAATATCTTTATTAGGAAAACGATAAACGTCCTTTTTTTTTGATATTTTATGGTTTTATGTATAATCTTTTTTTTTTTTTCTTTCTCTATATTAAAAAAGATGCCGAGAAAAACGTTTCTTCTCGTTACCTAGCACGGAGATTGAATGAGTTGTGAATTTTGGTCTGCTGTAGTACAACAGAACCCAAGTTTCTTTCTTAGGTTTCCCTGGTTTCTACCTTTATATTAGTTAAATTATATTTCTAAAAGACAAATGAAAAAAAAAAAGACATCCCTTTCTTTCTTTCTTTTTTTCCCTTTCTTCTCTTTTCTCTTTTTTCTTTTCTCTATTTTTTATTTTATTTTATTAAATATTTGCTTGCTTGATGACTATTTTCAATAAATGTTAATACTTGGTTTAATGTTGATAACACAAGTCACTGCCAGTAAAGTGATAGAATGTATATTTCCGTGTCAAAATTCTGCAGAATTATGTACCATTACCCAATCTACTATTCACTGTACTGCCGCGACTGAGGACCAGTAAGTTTATTACTTATATTGTTATTTATACTTGTTATGCCTTTCGAATGATAATACTAATTTAATAATAAATGCATTTACCACAATAATAACAATAATAAAAACAAATAACAACCATCACAACAAAACAATTTTGTTACTCCGCCCTTGCTTATATATTCACTCCTAAAGATGGATACTCAAGTCATCAAATTCATTACCCACCTATCAAGGCACACTTTCACAAATCGGTCAAGCATGTCAACCGATTCCATTACCAAACTTACGAGATGCAACACACCTATCAACCAATACTAGTGAGACTGTGACCGACTGGCCTCCCACAAATGAAGATCATCCATTGGACAAATATTTTGGTAATTGCGATGACACGAGCTTTTGTAACGTGCAAACATCTGTGTGCGTAGGAAGATACGGTCAAGGTCATTACTGCGATTCAACAAATCAATGCAGTTCAGGTCACCACTGTGTAGACAGCACATGCGAGTTTGCGTCATCCGCGGCACACAAAGAATCACGTGGATTGGAAACCGTGCACATTGTGGTTGCCGTTCTGGGTGTTCTACTTGTGGTTGGCATCTTGGTTTGCATCTATTTAATACGCAGAAGAAGAAATAGAAAATTAGGAACGACAAATAACGACGACTCGGAACAGCAAAAAAACAATAATATCATCAATAATAATAGTAATAATTCTCATATTCGCACCCCTTCTACATCGTCATCGTCTCAACCATCTAGTCATCATGTCACAACAATGTTAGCTTATGAAGATCATTTCCAAAACACACCCTCACCAAGTATGCAACAACAAACACTGCAGTATGAGCTACAGCGTCAGTTACAAAATGAAGTAAAAACCAGTCCTCCACCACCACCGTATTCCCCTTGAAAATATGCTAAAAGGTCATCTATATGTATATTTCTTATATATAAACATTATATACCCCCTCTCATTTCATCTTGCTTAAAAAAATAAACACTTTATAAATATGAAATAAAAATTAGGAGCATTAAAGAAAACATGTCATTTATATTTGTATCACATAAAAACGGGTATAAAATACGGCATTGTGTTTTTTTTTTTTGCACTGAAAGTAATATTCTTTTTCTTCTTAATCTTCTTTTTGATCGACAAGGAATAATTCTAAAGGTCACAAACAAATAAAAAGCTTATTTCTCCCGCGTGTTTTTTTTTTTTTTTTTTTTTTTTTTTTTTTTTTTA
>VCJD01000286.1:9893-19961 GCA_024140245.1 Backusella tuberculispora | reverse complement strand
AAAAAGAGATGGTCCGAAAAATTTTGGAAAAGGTCCGAAAACCAAGTTAAAATCCTGTAATGTAGTGCTCGGCATGCAATGAATGGAAGAAGCTTGTATTTATGCATGATACTTAAATTTACTTACCATGGAAGATTACTGCCACAATAAAAAGTTACTTTAAAGATTTAACTTATATAAATATTATAACTATAGCTAATTACCGATCCTCATACTGCTTCAAAGCTAGAATAGCCGAATGTTACTTACGCTCGCACACACTGTAACTTCGTGCGAGCTCTGAGTCTTTTAAGAGCAGTGGATTTGTGAGGAGAGGCACGGTTTTTTGCCTGTGATTATAGGATATTACATATTATGCTGTCAGTAATGTGATTATAACTTATTTGTCTAGTAGAATAGAGATAATCTCTTGTTTTACAGTGTCAATTTTCATTACCTAATACAAATAATCTAAAATAACAGTGTATCATTTTAGACCCGCTTTTTTTTTTACTTAGAGTATACTATAAAGAACACGAATAATTTGCGACCTTTATTATTAATATTGATTTTTTGGCTGTATTTTGTACAAGATAAACAATGGCTTCTATTTTATATAATAAAAGATCCAAATGGGAGACTTAAGAAGCAATTTCATTAGCCTATGTAATTTTCGAATAGACTACTTTAGTTTGTATTTCATCAACATATTTCGGTGGTATATCAAAATGTAGACACATTACAAAAGCTAAACAGATATATCTTTTCATCAATCGAGACCAAGATGCTTCATTCAAGATGTCAGTCAAAGAGGATTCACATGATCAAAAAAGAATTTCATTGGCCGAAAAAATGTTTTTTTTTTGTATTTTTTTGTTTTATACACATAAATTAAGCTTCTCTCTCTCTCTTTCAATCAGAATACAGTTTAATGCAACAAAATCGGCTTACTAAAGAAGAATACCGCAAGCAAAAAGATCTTGATGCTGCCAGAAAAGCAGGTACTGCACCTGCCGAAATTGACGATGAAGGCAATGAAATCAATCCCCACACACCACAGTTCATGTTAAAGGCACCTTGGTATGTTGACAACGGCAAAGTATCTTTGAAGCATCAAAAAGCTCCAGAAAAACGTAAAGGCACTAGTTTTGCTTTAAATGAATGGTATGCCAGAGGAAAAAGAGCGGTAAATATCAATCTGTCTAGTTGATTATTATTTTTATCATGGTCATGATTCTTACACAATTTAACGTTAGGGACCTGCGGCAACAAAATACCGAAAAGGCGCTTGTGAAAACTGTGGTGCCTTGACCCATAAAACAAGAGATTGTGTCGAAAGGCCACGTAAAAAAGGAGCTAAATGGACTGGTGAAAATATACAAGCAGATGAGATCATTCAAGATGTTGATTTTGATTGGGATGAGAAACGTGATCGATGGAATGGTTATGATCCAAAAGAACATGACAAGGTCATTGAGGAATATAACAAAATTGAAGAAGCAAGGAGACAAGTTAAGGCTTCAGAATTGGATAAACAAGGTCCTACTACAACTTCAGAAGCAAAGAAAATTGCAGGATTATCTGATGATGAGGACGATGACGACGAAGATAAATATGCAGATGCAGCTGACATGCCAGGTCAACATGTGAATCAAAAAACTAGAACAACCATTCGTAACCTCAGGTATTTACAAGAAACGGCATAACATATTAGCAATATTAAACATCTTTTTTTTTTTCATAGAATTCGTGAAGATACAGCTAAATACCTTCTCAACCTTGATACAAACTCTGCATTTTATGATCCCAAAACTCGTTCTATGCGTGATAATCCAGCAGCTAATCAGGATACAGAAGATGTTGAATTTGCTGGTGATAATTTCGTTAGATATACTGGTGATGCACCACAAATGGCCAAGGTTCAGATGTTCGCCTGGCAAGCATCTGAAAGAGGAAATGATGTTCACTTACAAGCCAATCCTACTCAAGTTGCCATTCTTCACAAAGAATATGAATCTAAAAAAGATAAAGTCCGTGACACAACACAAAAGAGTATTTTGGAGAAATATGGTGGCGAAGAATATCTTGAAGCACCTCCTAAAGAACTACTTTTGGCACAAAGTGAAAATTATGTCGAATACTCTCGAACTGGTAGAGTTGTTAAAGGACAAGAAAGAGCAAAAACCAGATCCAAATACGAAGAAGATGGTAAGAAAAAGAAAAACAAGGAAAGTAGATTGTAAAAATGCTTATTATATTGTATTATGTTTTTAGTGTTCAGTAATAATCATACCAGCATCTGGGGGTCATATTGGTCTGAAGGAAAATGGGGCTATAAGTGTTGCCGTTCCTATGTCAAGAACTCTTATTGTACAGGTGCAGCTGGAATTGAAGCTCAAAAGGCATCCCAGCTATTAAAATAAATAAAGATGAAATAACAATAAAAAAATGCTATTATACATTAAAGAGACAAAACTCTTTCTCTAATTTCATTTATTATTATATGTGTAGTTCCTTTTTCTTTTTTGTTTTTTTTTAAAAAAAAAAATAACAAAATATTATTATTAATCAAGGTTTTCTTGTTGAGGTGTAGTATCTACGTTAGAATATGTTTTTTGATTTGTTGCATCAAATGCATAAAAGTCACTAACTGTCAATGGACGAGTAGTAATATTCTATGTAGGGAATATAAAACAATCGTATTTAATAACACTAATAAGCTTTATAAAAATATGTGGTATTTTAACTTACAGAAGTATCAATATCTATTAAATCTTGGCTAGCATCACCGCTAGGATTTGATGGTTGAAGAGATCTTACATATTCACGAATAGGTATCATTGCTGCATTACGACATAATTCTTTCAAGTCACTGCCTGAACAGCCTGCCGTACGCTGAACTAACTCTTTCATATTAAAATCAGGTTCCAAATTAATATCTTTTAACAACTACATAGAGTAAGAACAAGTTAGTATAATCACCCAAGAACAAACACGCAAGGTCTTGTATTTGTCTATTTATTTACCAACTCCAAAATACTCCTTCTTTGTGATTCGGTAGGTAGTCTGACAGAGAATCTTTTTGGCATTCTTCGAAGAATAGCCGAATCAATGTCATTGGGTCTGTTTGTAGCACCCAATACCACAATTCTACTGTCCTCACCTGTGGTTAAACCATCCCATAAACTCATAAACTCAGCCTTCATCATGCCTGTTGTTTCGTGATCTGAACTCCTGCGTTCGCGTAAGAAGGAATCTATTTCATCAATAAATACAATCGAAGGCTGTAGTTTGCGAGCTAATGTGAACACTGCTGATACGAGTTTGTTGGATTCACCGTAATATTTATCGGTAAGTGTTGACACATGGATGTTGATAAATGTTGCTCCACTTTCTTTTGCAAGTGCTTTAGCCATCATCGTCTTACCACAACCTGGTGGTCCATACAACAATACACCTTTAGGAGCACCTAAAAGACCTGAGGCGGAAGTAAACAATTCTGGATAACATAAAGGGTAAATAACACCCTCACGAAGATCTTGAATAATATGATCGAGTCCACCAATTTCTAATATAATAATATAACATATATAAACATCATATAAGTCCTTGATTCCTTTCATTGAACTTACGCTTAAAATTGACTGTTATTTCGTCTGCGTGTATAACTTCTGCTGCAATTATTTGTTCGTATTCTGTCAATTTTAAATCTTTAACCTATAAACAGTTATAATAGTTTTAATTGATCGTCAATAATAGTACTAAAATCTAAAGACATACACCCAATTTTCCGAGCACTTTAGAGCTCTTTGATTTAGCCTCTTGACGCTTGGTTTTATTTGGATCAAGTGAACCTACAATCCACTTGAAAGCAAAATAAAATGCAACTTGGGAGGCAGCGAAAACAGCCACTAGAATCGCCATTGTTAGTACTCTTATTTATTATAACTGGAATCATATCATACCATCTGCAGCATATTTCTTTGTTGTTGGTCGTTCTAGCCATGATTTCATCTGAGTTAATTTTAAAAGAAGATGAGTAAACAGAAAAGAATAAAAAAGGGGGACGGATAAATAAAAAGCTGGGGAAAGAAAAACTGATATTCACGTGCCTCTTTGTGACTAGATATCATATATGATTGGTAAGTTAGTCTTCCAAAGCGCTTTTTAATAAGAATATTTATTTTTGATAGAAACATCATTTTATTGCTTTAGGGTTAATTGGTACCTCATACGTTATAGAAATGAATATGTAAAATAAGTAAGTACATCATACAAAGTAAAGCACTCTTTAGTCAGCCAATCGATTCTTAGTAATTTAAACTGCATACAACTGGGTTCCACAAGAGTCCCTTCATTTACAGCAGATCACAAACAATCTTATTTCTATTTTTTTTAGAATTGAACATAATAAATACAAGATATAACAACATCAAAAGAAAGAAGAGTGTAATAGAACATCATTAATAATTTAATTAGCTTAATAATAAAATCACACATTTAGTAAACGTTTTAATATATCATTACTCGAGATCATTGATACCAAAAGACACACTTTTTCTTCTGCTTAATTGTTTACACTTAGCGAATGCCGATCTTTCAAAATTAAAGCTGCAATTTGGCATAACATTCAGGGGAGAAAAATAAAACATAGGCACGGAACGGATACAAATAAAAACAAAAAGAAATTTAACTACTTAACTACTTAATTAACACTTAGATTCTTTAAAACTTAATGAGCGAAATAAGAATAAATCAAAAAAAAAAAAAATGCATCGCTATTCACATAGCTTTGATCTGAGGAAAATAATTCACGTCAGCTTCCGGAATGTAAAATAAGCATACCGGAAGCATAATATGTAATTATCACATGTGTCCTAACCCCGCTGCTTCTCCTTATCTTATCTCCTGATTCTTTTTATGTAACATTGTTTCATCTTTTTCTTTCTCTTTCTCGTTTTCTTCTTTTTCCTTCAGCTTTATAAATATTATGCAGCCCTGGTTAGATAAAGCAGGCCATTCAGGCCAAAGTTCCATTCAGTATGATAGAAATTTGTCCTATTTGAATCAGTATGAACCACACCAACAGAAGGCAAGTAGTAGCAGCAGCAGTGGGTTTCGCACACAATCTGAGCGACCACTAGAAGAATCATTTACGTCTAAGCAAAATGAATCGTTTACATCACCACCAATGACACATCAATTTTCACCACTATCCGCACAAGAGTATAACTCACCATTAGATGGGGCAGATGTTCTGAACCTATTGAACTCTACAAGCTATAGTGATGCTGTCTACAGTGATGATCTAAATCCTGACTCGATGACCTACCTTTCTCACCATCATCAAATAGATACCCAGCATGGCCTAGCCGAAATGCAAAAACTGAAGCAGTTAAAGGATTTCTTTTTATCTGAAGACATTGTAAGTTATTTGATGAATACAACGTATACAGAAGATATATATGGCATACCGGTTATTAGTGACCTGATCCAAGAGGCTAAGGAAGAGGTTGCTCAAAATAAACCCCATAAAGCAGTTGAACGACTTAACATGATACGCCAACACTTATTTCAAAATGCCTCTGGAGATGCAGATAGAGCAGCAAAAAATACTATGGAAATGAAAGGGGAGGAATGGTCTCAAATGTTCACTCAGTCACTTTAAATGGAGGTGGATGGCATTCCATTCTGTATATTCAACAATTACATATATATATTTAAATAAAAAGTGTCTTTTAATACCATATGGTGTGATGATTTTAATTGAAGGATATCAAAAAAAAAACAGATAAAGTATATATCATATTAGTGCTAGATGTAAATTAAATGTAAAGTTTACTTTTTTGGAGGGGAGGGGAAGGGGAGAGAAAAAATAGATGGTTATATGATGGATAAGATCTTTACAATGGAAGAGATTAAACATTATCATGTTCACTAGAAGATACTAATATATTGTTGGGCTAAAGATTTATCCGATAAATAATAATCTCAGCAGCTTAAGTTGACAAACACTTTTTAACTTCGTTTATTCCCAGAAAATCCTATTGTGAGCTTTTATCATTTTTTGAAGTATTACTGTTGCTGCTATTAACAGTATTATCACTATCATCATTGGATTTGTTATTATTATCTATTCTAGGAGCTAGTTGTTGCTGCTGCAGTGGCTGTGACGGTGGTGGTGGTACTGGTGGTGGTGGTTGT
Source organism: Backusella tuberculispora (assembly GCA_024140245.1). Classification (NCBI taxonomy): domain Eukaryota; kingdom Fungi; phylum Mucoromycota; class Mucoromycetes; order Mucorales; family Backusellaceae; genus Backusella; species Backusella tuberculispora. The sequence continues at coordinate 13,778 of VCJD01000286.1, read as the reverse complement.
GGATAACGTTGGTTAGATTCGTGTGGATGTTGGTAATAAGGAATGGGAGGGAAATAGCGCGGAACACTTGACATGGGCACGAGATGAAGTAATCGTTGGTTTATTTGTTGCTGGCTATCAGTCAAAGCTTTGGTAGCTTGGAGATTTTCTTCGAGTGCTTTTAATATTGTCTTTGAGGTAGATTCATAAGTGTTTATCGTTCTTTCCATCGTTTTAAGAATGCGCTCCATCCTATTCATAAGTTGGGAATCTTCAGTGACTTCATACTCTTGAACAGTTCTCCCCTCATTATTGGAATTAGAACTTCCACTGTCATCGTTATTACCATCAGGCGCGATCTCTTCATTTTCAACTGTTCTATTGGTCGACACGATAATTTCTTCCTTTGCTTTATTCGTATCCAATGCTGTCTCTGGACTCTTTGATCGGAGATTCTTCTTACTAGTGTTCTCTTCGCAAGCGTTACTTTTTCTTTTCGGTTTTCTATTGCTTGTTTTCATCTTAAATATAAGCAAAGAATTATGAATATACAGTTGCTTATATGAATATATTTCTGTTTACCAAGTTTTTAAGATATTGTGTGCGTTCTTTTAATGAATGCGTGGTATCATTATTAGTTGCATCCTCGTCACTACTTTCTTTGACTTCACCAACAGAATCCAGCAAGGTATGTATTTGTTGCCTAATTGACGTTTTTCCTAGTCTGTGTTCATCAGGAGAAATTTCGTTGACAGCTTCGAACACTTTATTCCATGCTGATAACTTATGGTTTTGTTGTTGTTGAAAGGGGCAATACTCAATCATGGCGTTGATAGCAGCGAGACGTCTATCATCAGTCCATTTACCCCTTGTAGCAGCTACTGATATTAATTGTGAACTAGAAGATCTCTCAGCAGCAGCAGGACTATCAAGAATAACCGTGTTATTATTATTACTTTCGTGAGACATAATAAATGAAGGAGTAGAAAAACTGTTTTTTCACTATTTTTTTTCACTACCGAATTATAATCACCGACTGGATTAAAAGAAAACTTTATTGGAATGATGTGTCCAATTGAATTTGTGGAATTTATAAAATATTCCTTTTTCCATAAAGCTCTCTTCAAGCTGGTGCCCCTTTATTGATTCGAGGAATAAAACATAGACTGATAAATTAGGTTCCGCTAAACTATAAGCAATAAGTTGTTAAATAACTTCAATTATTCTATCATTCATTTTGTTTATAATAAAACGGGATAAAAAGCAAAAAAACATGCTCACCTGAGTATTATACCACTAGAATGGTTCATGATCAATCTTGAAGAATCTTACAGAAAGAAAGAAACTTATTCGGATGTATCAACGATTTTGATTTTACACTTTATAATGCAGCAAATATCTTCATTCAAACGTATAACAACAATCAAAGATAGAAGTGGAATATGAGGTACACCGAAAAGTATAATTGTGTTATGGGTAAGTCGTTACCATTTTAGATTTTTTAGAGAGGTTTTTTTTTAAGCTTTAGAGAACTCTTGATTAGATGTAAAAAAAGAAAAGAAAACAAAACATACTAACTATTAACATTATTATTGTCATTACCAGAATTATATTTATATGTATACTATTTATTTCAAGAAATTGAGAAAAAAATTCAAACTATTGAGTAAAAAGGATGAGCTTTTTTTTTGAGAAAACGTGAAAAAATAATATAAGAAAAAGTGACAATTAATTGTATGAACAGATGTAATGACAGATTATGATGAATACAAAAGAGTCAATAGTGTATCAGAATAGACATGAATATTATGAGGTTTAGGAGTAAGCCAGGATACAGATATTCAAAGTGGTTATCAGATACAGAGAGTAGACGATAGATTTAACAAGTAATAGTAGTACGTCTCAAGTTGAAATGAGTATTTTTTTTAAGAATAATAATTAAATAATGGCACTTGCAACATCGATTAGCCTACTTATTAGCCCAGCGATAACCGGACAGGAGATAATCTTGAATTTTTTGACCCTAGATGATCAAAGCAGCAGACAAGACGATAGAAACCAAAGAAATAGGGGTACGTTCAAACGTACCTTAAAAATCACAGTAAAAAGTTAGAATAATGAATATATAGAGAGTATTATGTTTAAATTACTGTATCCACGTCCTACCTGGTTACTCTTACTATCACCTAGGGTTATCAGAGTTATTTTATATCTTAATATATATAAAGAAAAAAGAAATAAATAAACAGTGCTGATTTATACTGTTTGATAAAATTGAAAAATCGATGTTCTTATATATCTACTGGTGTAAGTATCCCTAATCAAAAACTTATAAAATAACAGGCTAATTGAAGAATTAATTTTAATTCAGAATGCGTAGTATCACAGGTAGTTAACTGTTATACATTTAGGAAGAAAACCATGATCTATTACCTCCTGGTTGGTATATAGTTCTTTCTAAGTTTTGGATAATAAGCCAGGTGCGACTTGTTATTGAAGAGCTATTGTCATCGATTGTTTATATTAAATAAACTCTGGTAATAATTCAGGGAATGGATAATATCCTATGTATTCCATAGGTTAAATTCATCTAAACTCATTTATGTCCATTTACGCTCATTTATATTCGACTATACCCAGTTTCCACATTCATTTTCATTTTCTTAATTTCATCATTTTTAAATCAACTTTATAAAATATAATTAAATAGATATTTACTGAAATAAAGTGCGTTATTTATATATAATATACTGTTTCAACCAGAGATTCTCGCTTCGCATGTGTATTGTTTTATTAAATTGACACATCGTGATGTAATGCCACACTGAGAGACCAAACTATCAAGGAGTAGTACAATCGTATTTATACCAAAATATTTTTTTTGTTTTTTTAGTATGATAGTAAAGAAATAGAGTGAGCCACTGTTTAATGGTGAAAGAGTAATTCTATCAAGACTAACGAGTTCCAAACTATTTCTCTAAAGAACAAGAAAGGACATTTTGTTCATTTGCATTTAATTATACAAAATGCTTTATATTTTATGCACTCGTCTCTCTGCTGGAATGCTATGAGAAGACCCCCTTTAATATTTTTTTTTTCGATAACTAAAAAACTTTTCTCATTAATGTGAATACTTTCTCTCAATAGTTTGAATCTTTTTCTCTTTTTATTGAAAAAAACAGTAGATCGACGATCAACTTTAAATTATTCGTATACGAAACACTTATTAAAAAATACAACACCCAAAAACATATATACGCATGATTAACAACTCAGAAATGAACCAATTGGGGTTTACAAATATATTTTATCTAATCTTAATTCTTTTCATTCTTAACGTAATTTCCCAAAATCGATCAAATATATATCGAGAGTACCATCTAGTGTACGTATACGGATATAATTTTTTTTTTTTATAGACTCTATTTATATAAAAGGTATACTTGAAGTAAGCCGTAAAATACAACAAGAACCGGTTTGGAAAAGCGTGGTATAATATCCTTTATGATAGCCTATTGCTATTAATAAAATAAAAAAACACTCATACCAATAAGCACTGTCATTTTTTAAATTTTTAACTCTGTACTACGTAAGCTTTACATAGTCTATAGTGGTCTTAAATCCAATAATCATCGGTACTGTTTTAGACCATGATTCAATTAGTAATATAGATAAAGCATATATTAGCCATTCTTATACTGCGTAATTAAATTAATATCAGTAATTTGTATTAATAGGAAGGCTCATTAGCTTAGGTAATTTCAAATAGAAGAATCAGACTGAAAAAATTGCTACAAGCCATATATTAACAGGAAAAGCAGTGAATACAATAGGTAAGATAAATAAAGTGCTTCCCAAGCGTTAGCGATATATATGCTCTAAAAAAAAATATACTACGATATTCAA
>VCJD01000285.1:0-11936 GCA_024140245.1 Backusella tuberculispora | reverse complement strand
AAGGTCGAGGTACAACTCATATTCTTTTTATTCTACTTCTAGAAGCATTAATTGTTTTATTTTTAAAGAAATTATACAGAGAAATTTGAAGAAGGTGATCGAACAAAAATGCCCTTAGTTGTCTTTGGGAATGGCTTAAAAAACAAATTCCACGTAAAGTTTAAAGGGTTGAGGCACGGTACGACAGACAAGTTGTACAGACAGTTAAGGCGGCGTGAAAAGCTTGATGAGTTGTTGCTTCTGGACATAGACGAATATAACACATCAAAGGTGAGATACATACATATGAATATTACACATGTATCGATAACATACTACTTCTTTATAGACTTGTAACAGCTGCTTCGCAAAAAGCTTGAATAATTTGAAGTGTGGTGAGCGCGGAATCCATCAGGTATTAATCTGCAAAAACTGTAATATTTTTTGGAATCGAGATGTCATGGCCTCAAAAAATATGTTTACCATTTCAAAGTCTATTTGGAATGGTAATGGTCGCCCCAATGTCTTCCAACAACAAAGCACCACCTTGAATGTGGTTGCTGCGCCCTCACCAGTAACAGCTTAAAGATGCCTACAGGTAAAAAAAAATTCCTTCCTGAATTTGTCTGAAACTAATTTCCTTTTTTATCTGAATTTCCATTTTTATTTTGTCTAAAAAAGGTAAGCTATTAGTCTGAAAATTAATTTTGATTTGTCCAAAAAAAACTAACATTGCCTGAATTTAAAGTAGAAATACTGTACAGTGGAGAATACTAATAATTTGTCCTTGGCTATCTGCTGGCAAGTGTGTATTTTTTTTATCTTGTAAGAAATACGATGATTTTATTGCTGTGGTGAGATTACTTTAAAACGCCTCTATCAAAAAGCTGGAATGAATAAAAATATATAGTAAAATAATGAAGCTTCTTTTTAGTCCAAAAGCAAGGTCCAGAATGTTCACTATTAAGACATAAATATCAACCATTTTTTGTAATTTAATTTTGCGTGCATATCTTTTTTCAAAATTATGCCTGCCGTGAAGTATTGAAAAGTTACTTAAAAAGTAGAAATACTGTAATTGGAGTTGAGCTTCAATTCTTTTAATATACCTTTTCTTATTGTTAGCAGTTAGTTCTAACTGCTAATACGCTATCATATTAAATACTTAATAAATACTTTTCTCTTTCCCTAGCCATCCCATGTTCATTGCTATCGAACGGGTGATTTCATATGGGTTTCTTTTCAAAATGAATAATCTTTATTCCTTTTTATAGATATGCTTATCTTTTTTTAAACAGTACGCCTTTTTGTTACGTCACACAGACCAAAAATAATCACGTGTATATCTATTTTTGACTGTAAGCTTTTCCAGCATTCTGCAAACAGGTTGTCCTTTTTTTTAAAGTTTTTTGTTTTTTGTTTTTTGTTGTTTATTTTTATTTATATTTTTTCCCTTTTATTTTTTTTTCTTTTCTACTTATACAAACTCACGTAACATGGCCAGCGCTAATCCTGAAAGTAGATATCTTAGACAGGAGAAACTAGGAGAAGGCACGTACGCCACGGTATTTAAAGGGAAGAATCGATTGACAGGTGAAGTTGTGGCACTAAAAGAGATTCATTTGGATGCTGAAGAGGGAGCACCGTCTACAGCAATTCGCGAGATCTCCTTAATGAAGGAATTAAAGCATCCCAACATTGTGCGTTTACTCGATGTGATTCATACAGAAAGTAAATTGATGCTTGTTTTTGAATACATGTTGCAAGATTTGAAACGTTTTATGGACACCACTGCTCGAGCTACCCACGGTGCCCTGGAAACACCTGTTATAAAATCATTCATGTACCAGCTTTTAAAAGGAATCGCCTATTGCCATGAAAATAGAGTACTTCATCGAGATTTAAAGCCCCAAAATCTATTGATCAACAAAAGAGGTGAGTTAAAATTGGGCGATTTTGGTCTAGCCCGTGCATTTGGTATTCCTGTAAATACATTTTCAAACGAGGTTGTCACTTTGTGGTATCGCGCTCCTGATGTTCTCTTGGGCTCGCGCATGTATTCTACCTCTATCGATATCTGGTCAGCTGGCTGTATTATGGCTGAGATGTATACTGGAAGACCTCTCTTTCCGGGTACAACCAATGAGGATCAACTGTTAAAGATCTTCCGTATGATGGGTACCCCAACTGAACAGACTTGGCCTGGTGTCACACAACTCCCCGAATATAAACAGCCTCATACTATCTATCCCCATCAGAATCTCAATCAAATATTGCCAAACATAGACGCCTTGGGATTAGACTTGTTAAGTCGTATGTTACAGTATCAGCCACAAATGAGAATCTCTGCCAAGGATGCTTTAAATCACTCTTATTTTGCGGAGGTTCGATTTCCTTATTGAATAAAATGAATAAATGAATAAATAAAACAATCGGTAACGATGATGATGGTATTGGTATTGGTATTGACAACAAAAAAGGGGGAAGGGAGGGGAGGAAAATAGAGGGATTGATTTCATAAATCTAATGATAGAGGAAAAGTGAAGGGAGAGTATGTTGATTTAAGGAAAAGTTTACGCGTATACGTTTATAGTAGTAAAGTATTCCTTCATCGCGATAATAATAAAATAGAAATAGAAATATTGGATGAGAGAAGGGGAGATGGGCTTTAATTATTTATACATTTAAATGAAGTCATTATAAAATATACTTATTATATGCTACGGTTAAATCAAATCTAAATTACTTTTAGAGCATAATATATACATATACATCAGAGTGAATGTTCATTTGTAAAAGAAAAATAGACTAGTAATGTACTCGTTTAGTTCTCGAATAATCGTAAAGTCTGGATCCATTTTCTTGTAATTAACAAGGATTTCCTGATTCAATAGCATTAACAATAGTAATACGTGATCCGTTACGTTTTAATTGAAGAGCTCTTTCCGTATAATTAACATCATTAATTTTATTCGCCTTCAATAATAATTATAAAAAAGAAAGATGTCGTAAGGTTCTAGTGATGCGGCTGTTCATCATTAATGGTTCCCACATTTTAGTACAATAGAGTAGTACTAAATATATGATGGGCTTTAAAGAACATTTGAGCTTGATGACAAGAAGAAAACTTAATATATATTATGGGTCGATTTCTTAGTATCTAGTTGAGAAATAAAAAAGAGAGAGTTGAATCGAGCAGTACACTTGTGTTATTATTGTAAAAATAAATAAAAACGATGTGTTACTAAAACCTGACCTATTTCTCAAGTAAAGAATAGTATTTTAGTTACCATAGTGTAATTCATAAAGTCTTTTTCCAAACATCTATACCGTATATTAGAATTGGGATCGATAATATTGGATAAATTTAATTTCTCAACTTGATTATATAGTGTCGAAAGATAGACATTTTATAACATCATAAAAATTTTATTATGTATATTATTTTGATAGTTTATTCTAATATTATAAAATAATTAAAAAAATATAGAATATATTTAAAATGCTGATAAATAAGACCATTATTATATTATATACAAAAGGCCAATACACACATTTACTTTATTGCCTACAGTATTTCAAGCGGACCATCTTATATCAGCTATATGATACCCCAAGATACGTAGCCCAACTTTTCATACACCTGATGACCGTTGGAGTAATAACAAATCAGTCATTGCCTCCTTCCAACACATTTATGTTTCAATTCTTTATCCTCAAGAAAAATTAAATTTAGAGCACATTTTGTAACTATCAACAATACCATCACTGTCATCATTACCAACATCATCATCATCATCATCATCATCTCGATTTGTCAATAAGTTAGAAACCGATAGTGATTTTTTTTATTGTGATAAATCAACATTACGACCACGCCAGCCAAGTTTGTGTATAGATGAGCATTCAATAGTAAAAATGGGTCTACTATCAAGTTCGTTTTGTGTTACAGTAACTGGCTTTTTGCGGTAAAATGGTGAAATCACTGTGTTGAGTGGATTATATTTCATAAAATAAAATTTAGAACTGGGATGTCTGTCACTTTTGACAGAAAGATAAAAACCTTCCCGGTCGCCGAACTCAGAGATGTAAAATAAAGACAAGTGATGGTTTGGTAGAGATAGAGTTAAACTATTCAGTACAGATCCATATAGGTCTAGTCTTGTTAATTTAGGAAAGTAACTTGAAATAACCCGGACGAGATCTACTGTGATCTCATTGCAACTGATATTTAAAGACTTGATCGAGGTTTGATGAGTTGTCGATTGGTTAAAGCTGAACCCAAAATCAGAAATAGTAAGTGTCTCAAGTGTGTCTGGAAGATATCCCAAAAACTCATCTAGGTTGATTTTCGGCTGACCTTTTTCTTGTAGCACAAAATCGCCAGAGAGAGATAGAGTCGTAAGAGATTGGAAGACTTTCCATAGAGGAGATTCATTGATATTTACGTTAAGAAGGGTGATTTGTTGAATAGATTTCGTTTGATTAGATTGTGCTAGATCTGGAAATATGGAGGTGTTGTTGATCGGATTAACTTTTAAATGTTCAATCTTGCATCCAAAACGATCTAACTCTTCAAAAAAGTTCACTTCAGGAGGGATAACATTGATGCTCAGCCATTTTATGTGTGGCCCATTTACTTGCAAAAAAGGGAAAACTGCATCCGTAAAGAGCTGGGTGATAAATTCTGAATCTTGTTCATCAACCTCGTAATCATAAAGATTGATCCGAGTTAAGTGAGTGTATTTTCTGGTCATATATTTACACCATTGAATATATGTGCTTATCGGATCGTCAAAAGAAGCTGAAAAATACCAAGAAATACTTGTAATGGATTTGGCAGGTTCTACCTCTGTAAGATTGATTCTTTCCACTTGTTGATCTTCGTCCTGCCATAGGTCGTCAAAATCACCAAGTACTTCGCCATACTCCAAAATTACGTTTATAAACCTGAGATTTTTAATTGAGGGTAGATTCCTATGCAAGATTTCGCATTCATTTATAGTGAGAGAACATGCCGTAATGGTGAGCTGCTCTAACGCTGGCATGTTTTTTAAGTGAGAGATAATGTTATTTTTTTGTGAAGAAAGATGCACCTCGAGTGATTTTATTCCAATGCTAAAGTCAAAAGCGATCAAGTTGCGTATCAAGAAACATTCTCCATAATCAGCTATCTCTTCGATTTTACATTTTAATAAAGTTACTTTTAATGTCTTGCGGTAAACGTTTGACCTTTTCTCGTCAGGTAGATTGATTAGTCGCACTCTTCGAAGATTTGGAAATGTATTGGGAATCATTCGTCTATCATATCGACGATGAATACAATAAGATATTTCGAGCTCTTCTACCTGGTTAGCGCGAGAAGGGAAGCGTTCGATCATGTCATTAAACTTTCGGAATACTTCTTCTTTTGTTATCTCAACGTCGTAAAGCAAACTACGTGTGTTTAGAGCATGTTGCCATTGACGGCAAACCAGCATGCATTGGAGTCTTTGGTTCAAAGGAAGTTGGATAAATACTTTGTGTAAAAGTTCAGTAGGAAAGTCTCTCATGAGTCAAAACGAAATAAACAAATAATAGTTAAAAAAAAAGAAAAAAAAAAGAGTGATGTCGTTTTATTCCTGAGTAATACAAGTCACCAACTGTTTATTTCAAGAAATTGAGAAACAAGTCAGCAACCCTTCTTCATCTTAAGATGATTCTTTCTTTTTATTTCTTAAATGAGCCTCAGCTATTATACATACTGAGAGACCTAATCATTAATAGAAATTAGGTTTTTTTCTTGATATCAAGTTCAAGTTCATCACTCATTAAGTTCTGCTATATTGTGTTGAAATATAGGAACAGTTAATCAGGATCAGCATCTAACCAGTAATAATCACATCACTATAACCTGCAAGTAAACTGTTTCCCCTCTCTTCTCTCCTCTTCCTTCAGCATTCTCTATATGCTATAACCATTTATATGTTTATCGATCAAATAAAGTGGATGAACATGTTGGTTGTATTACAATTCCTATGTTGTACATTTTATTTTTGCTTTTTTTTTTCGTTCTTTTTTTTTACAATGCTTTTGTTTTAAAAAATAAGCTTTTTGTGATTATTCACCAAGTTGAGGACCCTTCAATGAAGTTCTACCAGCACGCATCATTTCATCTACCAACAACAAATTACTAGCAATTACAGAGCATGAGTGGAGCATGTGACGATGAACACGGTAGTTATTCCAGACACCTTCAATCTTGGGATCCATAGTCTCACCCGTCTTCAAATCAACACCAACAATATGACCGTCCATATGATCGTCCTGCAAGGCAACAATCACATCCTGTGCGTCAAAACCAGCATTCTGAGCAAGAACCTTGGGGATAACCAACATGGCATCTGCGTAGGCCTGAACACCCATCTTGGCACGGCCCTTGACTTCCTTTTTATGTTTTACCAAATGTTGAGACAAAGCAACTTCAAAAGCACCACCACCTGCAACTACTGCCTTATCCTCGATAGCGTTTTTAACAGCACGAAGACCATCACGTACAGCATCATTTACTTGAGCAATAGTATGAGGGTTGGGACCCTTGATCAAGATAGTGACACTATAAGGATCCTTGACATCCTCAACAAAAGTATATTTATCCTCACCCAAAACTTGCTCATACACATTACCAGCATAACCCAAAATATCAGGTGTTAAGTCGTCCACCGAGTTCTGAGCAATACCACCACACACCAACTGGAGACGTTCCATATTTCTTCTCTTTGCTCTACGTAAGGCCAAGATACCGTTCTTTGCCAAAATATCTAAAGAAAGGGGATCGATACCCTTCTGATTGATGATGACGAATCCGCTGTTGGCGTTTTCACCGCTACAGACTTCGTTCTTGAACTCGACTAAACGACGAACCTTTTCATCTACATGCTTACGCTCGCTCTCAATAAGTTTATCGCGTTGCTCAGGAGTGGAATAGAAAAAACCAGAGTTGATTTCACTCTTTTCATATTCGAGACTGACATTTAAAGTAAGGACAAAGGCGTCCTTGATCTGCTTGGGCATATCAGGGTGACGGGCACCGTGATCAAGAACAAGACCGCGAATAAGCTTGGAATCTGTATCGGCACGATGCTGCATCTTCATAATCTCCACCATGTGGAGATCAATGGGTTCTCCTTCGCGATGAATGGTCAATACTGCATCCACAACAGCCTCGGTTAATGTGTCAGCCAAAGCACGATGTACCTTTGTGCGAAGTGAAGTACGTGCAACAGAAATAAGTAATTCGCGATCGATAGTGGTTACTGTCTTGAACTCTTCCAAAAACTGTTTATTGTCGTTTATAAATTGCGAAAAATGGGGAGTCACGGGGGAGAGGTATTGTTAGTGTTTTTTTCGCTTTTTCATCTTCTTTTTTTCTTTATTTACCTTGAGAGCTTCTTTTTTGGCAGCATCATAACCCTCGGTAATGACGCGTGGATGAAGACCTTCAGAAATATAACGCTCTGCCTGTTTTAAAAGCTCACCAACCAATAATACAATGGAGGTAGTACCATCACCTGTAATCTCATCTTGGGCAGTGGCTGCCTTTGCAATCATAGCGGCAGTAGGATGTTGGATTTGCTAAATAAATAAATAAACACAAAGAAAAAAAATAAGTACCTTTGTATACACCTATATCACCGATTATCGTTTACCATCTCAGTCAATAAAACCTTGCCATCCTTTGTAAGCTTAATACCACCAGCACCATCGACCAACCTGTTTCATCAATGTTTTAATAACCAATACTAAACCAATCACCATTAACAAAATAAAAAATCAAATAAAAAAAAGGGGGGCATCCAATTCTTACATCTTAATTGTGCCTCTGGGACCTAAATTAGACTTTAAAACATCCTGTAAACCAATGGCGGCAGTAATGTTTAATTGGAGTGCTTGACCGCGTCTAGCCACATCCGAGTTTGGATTAATCATCTTCAAAGCAGAGGAAGCCCTTTTTATTATTGTTGTTTAAGAGAATAAGTGAAAAGTTAAACTACTACTACAACTAGCTTTCAAAGGCATCTCTTCTTTGTAACTTACATCTTTGTATTTTAATTAAAGTAAAAAAAAAGGGGGAGGAGGAAGATGATCAGCAATAAAAAATATATAAAAAAAAGGTTTGACTTTCAAAATAAGCGTGCTTCTTGTAATTTTTTTAACAAGTCACTTCAAAGTCCGTTTCCTCTTCTTTCCTTTAAAAAAAGGATATGTTTGATAACCAAATTAACATTGTGCTCCTTGACTTCAGATTGGTATTTTTTGTTTAATGCCCTTCTTTTGTTATTGTTATTATTACTGTTGTTTTTGCTGTTATTGTTGTCGTTAAACATAGAATAGACAGTGATTGTGTCAAAACATGTCAACCGGTAGCACAAATCATTTACCTCGTTGTCATGAGTACACGTGCAAAGAAAAAAAAAGAAAAGGAGAGAAAAAAGAGAGAAACACTTCTTTTTTTCCTTTTAAATCAGTAAATTCGAAAAATATTGTGCTAAGAGTGAACATAAAGTCGCTGCTCTATTATTGTAATAATAAAATCAATATTACTTTAATGATAATATTGAAGCAGTAATATTACATTGAAAGAAGCAAATCTAAATACTAAATCGTAAATATATCAATGACTAAAAACACAGTATAATCCGCTTTTCTTTTTCTCATTGCATAAAAATATCACTTTTATTTATATTACAATTTATTATATTTATTGAGGATCGCTATGCAAAAATAAATCGAAAATTGTTTTTCTAAGTAATAGCTTACTACCCTCTAAGAGATCAAAGTGGATATACATCATTGACTGGATATTGTAGGAGACAAACTAAATTTTGATTTTCTCGGTTATTGTCTATTGATAATTGTATTTGAATTCTCAGCTCCCAAGATTCGTTACAATTTTATTTTGATTGCGTCAAATCAAATTGTTTCCAAAAAAAAAAAAAAATAGTGATGCTAACGACAGAAAAACATATCAAAAATTTTTAGACTTTCAAAAAAGTTCCCAAGTCCTAAAATTAAGTATCTTATGAATATAATTCCACGTTGCTGTAATATGATGAAGGTTTATTAATGATTTTAAGGCCTAATCATTGAATCAGTATAATATTTTCTTTACTGGTTATACTCTTTTTCTTTTTTTTTAAAGAAAAAGAAAAATATAGTACTATTGAGTCGAATAACCAAGAATAGCTACAAATGTAGGTATCATCTAACCGTCTGTGTCAAGAGTAATAGGATCACATTGCATAACGCGTGAAAAACATGTGCCATTACACCTCCAAAAAGTGTGTATTTTTTTTACTGGCGTACAATTGTACATTTACTTAAAATTTCGCCTGAACTACCGTGTAAACTCCATTTCAATAAAACACACTATAATTTTTATTCTGACATAGCTTCCCCCGATTTATGATTTTGAAAAAAAGGGGGGCATTTCAACCAGGATAGAAGCGCTTTCCTTTCAGCCAGATACACTACCAGGATGGTATTACTGCTTTTTAGGACTGTTTCAATAGTAGCTCTGAAGTACTCTGCTAATATCATAGACCTTATATCAGCATTCAGCATGGTATATAAAAAGAACAGTGGTTCCAGGTGTGGTTTTAATTGAAGAGAAGGCGTGGAAGTCGTGATGAAAATAAACAATATGCCCACTAATTAAATGTTTTATAATATAATTTTAAATAATACTTTATGGTTTCTTGAAAATGTTATTGTAAGATATTAAATTCGTAATTACAAAGACAAAAAAAAACAAATACTTGCTTTATATAAGACAAATAAATATAACTATATTTATTATGTATGTTAAAAATCAGAGCTCCTGTGACTAAATATTTCACTGCTATACGTTAAAAATAAACGATGTTACAGTAAATGCAAAAGAAAAGCAGGCAAGTAGTTATATTAGATTTGAAAACATTGATATATTATTTCTTATTATCAGCATTTTTGATGTCATCTATTAGCTGATCTAAAATAACAGTTGATCTTGGTACTAAAGAAGCTCCTAGAAAAAGAGGGTGTTGTCGTTAGTTTGAAAGAAAAAATCAGTACCCTGGAGGAGGGCGATAGAATAAACAACGATAAAACATCAACTGGGATTAAGGATGATAGCAGTTTTGTTTTTTATGATGATATCAATGACCGTTCGACTGCAGAATAGCAAGCGTTAAAAGAGGCGCTTTTGTTGTATAATCAAAACACACCTGAAGCTAGAATTGAATCTTCCAATATAATGAGAAACTTTATTTAATCAAAACCTGGTCGACCAAATGGCTATTTCAATGATCTGACAGGCACATTAATGGAATTTTTCAACAGTATGTCATTGAATAGCCGATATTACTTTACAGTAATAGTGCATTATCGGCATCAGCTTTGTTCTATTGACGAAAATCGTAATTATATGCGACGAAAAGACCTTTAGGATATACCCATTGTAAGTTCACCATATGATATATATCGAAAAATAACTACTGTACCTCGTACTGGTTGTATAAAGACAAGAGATATTGGAGGAGTAAAGATGCAAGGCCTGGCTGAGGGTCTTACTATGTCGAATCTAACTTTTTATCTTGTTGGCGGTCCGGTTGGTTCCCTTGGATTTCTCTTTTTCAATGACAAAGCTTCTGCTTTTCACTCTTCGGCTCCTGATACCTCATATTTTCCTTATGAAATCGAGCTATTCCACGGAGCCAAATGCGTAGTCCATGCAAAGGTATACGCGACTGCTCGGACTGTATCACATTTTTATGCGTTTACAAAAATAAATATTAACTGTGAAGAAGTTTGTGTAAAATAGACAATCTAAATAATTTTAGTATTGAAAAATTTTAAAAATAAAGTGATTCCACTGTCACTTGGACACTTTTTTATACTTCAATTGATCTTTTGTTTGAAACGCAATTGGTCACTTTTTAGAGATTCATTTGGTCGCTATTTTTTTTTTAAAGAAAAGGAAATCTATATATACTAAGTCACAGGACACTTTTCAAGCCAGTAATTGAAGATGAAAGTGAATTACCTGTTTTTCCAAATATGGCACTTATTAAGAATTTTTGGATACATACTGAATCTCTCTCTCTCCATTACATTCTCTTACATACTATTATTATTGTAATTTTTTCATGTATTTTATCTCTCTGCTTTGTTTTTGACATGATAAAATTGTGGGTTTTTTAGAATGATACTCTATGAATTATTCAATGCCCTGGTCTTAGTGCCTTTCTGATCTTTATAATATTGTTTACCCATTCAATTTCTCTCGCTATTTAATATTTGATTTTATAATACCGCTTTTTGTTCTCCTAATATAAAAATATATGACTGTCTGTTGTTCCAATTGTTTTATAAGACAACTTATAGGTCCACAAAATTCATATCTTTATATTAAAAAAAAAATACTATTGTGATTGACTTTTCCATTTCTTGTTTTTTTAGCAATCAACTCTTTTAGAACATCGTTTCGTCTAAAAAACCAAAACGGTTAATCCTCTTCCAACCCAAAGAATAAAATAAAAAAAAGGTCACTCCTTTTATTGAGTATAAGCTTATATATTAATGTCAATTTAATAATTGATATTTTCACTAAAAGGTTTTGTCTAATTCAGAAAAAAAAATCCCAGAAAAGGAGTATTAGGTGCATACATTCTGTAGGTATAATGAAACACCCATGTTTCCTCGGATAGTTATATAAGTTCATACATACAAAAATATCAGTTTAAGTTTGGCCCAAATATCCAGATTTACGCGAGTTATTTTTCTTTTCTTTTTCTTTTTTTAGCGTGAAGAGTATTGATATTAAGACTACAGGTATTCTTAAGTCTTGAAATATATCTTACTCATATTTATGTAAGGTGTCTTCTTTTATTTTACCACTTAAAACAAAACATACACTTTTTTTTTTTAAAAAAAAAAAA
>VCJD01000277.1:8059-20529 GCA_024140245.1 Backusella tuberculispora | reverse complement strand
ACTGTGTAGCAGTAGTTTTGACTTGAAATAAAGTGGTGAAGTACGTGTTATCTTGTATTGTGTAATATGATGCAGTATAAGGTACACCACTTCCGGAAATAGATTGCGCAAATGAAATTCTTAAACTGCACACCAACCGAACTCGTTTTGTACACATAAAAAATAAAGATTACACAGTCTCATAACTTCTGATTGCAGAAAGCTAGAGCTTTTCCAATTCCTACAATAACAACAGAAAATTGAAGTTATGCAATCTTTATTTTTTATGTGTGCAAAACGAGTTCGGTTGGTGTGCACAATCTATTTCCAGAAATGCTGTGTAGTTACATTCTTAAATTAACATAATCGCTATATATGTATGTTCTTATTACCTTTATTGATAACAGTAATTAATTACTTCATTGTATGTGTTAATAAATAGTAAGTATCTATGTATATATATAGTAACAAGATCAATATTAAAAATACCAAGATATATAACATAAAGTAAAAATATAGAGTGTGTATATAAATGAACTAGAAAAATGATTAATTAGAAAATAAGTATACATAATAATATTTTATGAAACTATAAATATCAAATTACCCTTCAAAAACTTTATGAAGTTTACGATATCAAGTTTATTTAAATCAGTATTTTATATGGGAACTTTATTCAAACAGTTATAAAATTGATTTTTTGAATGCTGACAAATATTATGAAGTTGCGTAATACGAATTGAAAGAGATACATCTGTGATTCTATCTTCAAGCGTTTTATAGTCTACCAGCTTGTTTCTTTTAACTGTTTTTTTTATAATAGCCTAAAATTATTCGATAGGATTAAGTTCTGGTGAATATGGAGGGAGGTAAAATCATGTATATCCTCTATTTCTACTTTTAATTTCCTCCTCCATCTTCAAACCAGTATGAATAGGGGCATTGTCCATAATTAAATGGCTTCCTTTCATCTCTTCATGCTTATCCATTATATCCAATGTCTCCTTTATATATTTCAAAAAATGTTCAGCAGCTGTGCCTTTAGGCTCCTCTTCCTTTGAAGTGCTTGGTGGTGCAACTTTTCGTTTTATTCCACCTTGAATTTTTCTTATTTTGGCTGGTGCCTTTGGTAGTCTAACACTAATATTGATGACACCAGCAGCAGAGATACAACCCAGAATAGAATGAGAAACACCCTTTGTTGTTGGTGTCACCACTTTAGCTGTTTTTCCTTTGAGTGACCACGCTCTGCTAGGTTTCATGTTGATATTGAATGCTGACTCGTCAATAAGTACACAGTTTTTTGTGAAACCCATGTTAGTTTGATTCCACTTCTGTACCCACTCTAGACGATCATTAATGGTTTTCTCTTTTATTCTTGCCTCTGGCCAAAATGTTGCTTTTTTGAAAGAGAGATTGCATTCATTTTTCATAAATTCATGAACTCTGCTCTTTTTAATTTCTAATTTATCAAATTCTTTGGTGAGTGCTTCGACAGCTTCAACGATGTATCCTTGTGGATTTTCATCAAAGTATCTCGTCAAATACTCCTTGTGTTCTTCAGTCAATTCATTTTGTTTTTTGGCTGTACGATTAGTTTTTTTTTTCGAATATATAGTTATCCGGGTCTTTCTGAAAATTACTCCACCAGGTTTTGGCAGTACTCAGGTTAACATTAGCCTTCCATACAGCTGCGCTGACAGATAAAAGCTGCTGTAACTTATACTCGAAAAATCTTTCTTTATCTCTGTTAGTGTAGCTGATATACTCTTTCGCCCTCTTTGATACAGGTTTCTTCACATCTTTCATTTCTGTGTCTACTATATTTATTTCTACAGGAGGTGCATGGTCTTTGTTTTTTTCTGTATAACAATCCAAGGTCACCAGTTGTTTGACATTGATCTTAACCTCTTCCTCATCAATAATGTCCATCGCCTCATTTCCATTTTCATCGTAAATCCGTCCATTTCCAGATTCTTTTAAAAAAACGTAACTCATTTCGAAAGTTTGTAATTGTACGAAAAAAATAAAAAGTTTAAATGATATAAAGGAGAAACTACGGCACCTTTGCCTAGTGCAAAATATATATTATCAGTATGACACTCCACCAATATAGTCTCCAGATATGGACGAATTTATTTTCAAACTCTAGGTGAATTTATTTCCAGACATGGACTAATTCATCTTCGGGATTTGGATGATTTTTTTCGGAAAGTGGACAAATTGGTGCGGAATGACTGTATCTTGTTCATTGATTTCTGTACTCGCATTTTCATATTTAATGTTAAGATTTTATTTCACTTGTCCAAGTGATACAAAAGCATGAAAAAAAAAAGCAACACAAAAAAAAAGACCAGACCATAAACCACTTAGTTAAAATGAGATCGTGAAACCATTTTAAACCATCACTTTTGTTTTAATGAAAACGTGGTGATAAAAATGATTTTATTGGTAAAAAGCACTTTCTACAGCGATTTGCGTTTTAAATTCAGTACAATCATTTTTTTGTCAAAGATGATGAATTTGATTAATTGATTATCTATTAGTATAAACGAATACTTCTTATTATTTATTTATTTCTTCTTTTTCACTTTGTTTTTTCAAAGATGGTGCCAATAATACTTAGTTCTATATACACACAAAAAAAAAATTAGTGGAATAATTTTTCTGGAAAATTGCGGGCATTGTTAATTTGATTGAGGAGTTGTTCGGAACTGATGATAAAATAGAGATTATTGGAAATATAAAGCTAGATGAGTATTTGAAATCATTGGTAAATATATCTCCAACTCCAATAGAGGTATCTAACGATACAGTGATTGGAAGATTGATTCAAAAACTGATACAAAATAATGTGTAGATTAGTTACATAGGATTTGTAGATACTATTGTTTAAAATTATGACTACTTAGTACATTTTCATATATTAATTATTCAGAAAAAGAAAAAAAGAAAAAAAAAAAAAGGAAAGAGAGAGAGAGAGAGAGAGAGAGAGAGAGAGAGAAAGAGAGAAAGAGAGAAAGAAAAGATATCAAATATTGATATCGTCTTTATTATATTTATTATTGTTATATATACAGATAATGGTAGTAGTATATATCTGATTCAATTTATTTGATTCTTCAAGTTCTTCACTCATTTTCATTGTAGTAGCCATTAAGTGTTAATCATGTAATAAATATTGCGATACCTTTCCTTTTTTATGTAGTCACTAGCTATTGTTTGTTCATTGAAAAAATGCTCAGATTTTTATCAAAATCCTTTGTTTTTTGCTCAAGAGACACCATTAGTTGATTCATATCCTGTGTATCTTTTAACGGATGCTTTAGGGAAAGCAATGCTTCTGATTTTTTCAACTCTTCCACATTCTTCTCAATCAATTTCTGCGACTTGATTAATCCTTCTGTGAGCAGCTTGTCAAGCATTTCAATTTCAGGTTATGCATTTGGAAAATCTTTTAGTTTTTCATCGATTTCTCTTAAATATTCTTCGCTTTTAGCAAACTGAATTTTCAATTTGGCTTTTAATCTTTTCATCCTATTCATGATAGACCTAAATTCTTTTTTATTGCGCATTGGATATGTTGAATTTAGTTATACCGTGATTTCGGAGAAAATGGCCCAATTTTTAAGGAATGTTGGTAAAATCACATTCAGGTGACCAGCACATAACTAGTGGAAATCTTTATTTTCACTACTTACCACAGCTCGAATTTAGTCAATATGACAGTGCGAACATGATTAACATGAAGCGTGGTGCTGTAGAAGCTAGTTACATACAGCAGCCAAACTCGTCATTACATTGTAAAGAACTAGTCCAGGTAGATCAACGGCAATAGATGAATATACAACACGATACCTGGAACGTATAATGAGAAGAGATACATTTCAAACAAATGACAGTCTTGGTGGAACTACACTTGATGGACAGGGCGGTTTGTTTGATTACAATAAAGGTTTGGTTGATTGAAAAAAAAAAGAAGGTAAAATACCAATAGTAAGTTACGTCACCATGAGCATCTATGACTGCTTGGTATGGGGCGTGCATACTCTTTATTAATTTATCAGCAAGCTCAAATATGAGAGTGTCAAGTAGCATTGATCTTGGGTAATGTAATATTAAAGAAACTAGACTATGAGATAAATATCTTTTAAGGTTTCAGCCGATGTATTAATACTAGCTCCGAGTGTAGTATCCACGTAATGTTTTTTTTTTGCTGAGGTTATCCATCACTTTATTCAGGTATTTAAGGAGTGTTTTTATCGATCATGCACGAAATATGATCCTGGAACAAAATCAAATTATAATATACTTCTTATATTTTGCTTTCCACCCGAGTCAAAAAGTATTAAGCTACATAAAATCTAGTTATAATTACTTCTTTATGCATGTATCTTCGATCAAATTCAATCAAATTCAAACTATTCATTTAATTTAATTGATCACATGTTTCATATACCAGAGCGACATATGAAAAATAAAGACCTTTCTTCTAGACATCACTTGGAGGGTGTGATCTGGCTTGTTTTTATTATTAGAAGTCTCTAATACCTTTACAATTTTCAAATGAGGAAAGAAATGGAGCAGTTCTCTTGTATCATAGATTTGAACAGTAGACTGAAATACATGAATAAATTTTACTTGTCTTCCAAGAGTTGGTTATAGTTTGACAAGGTCAATAAACTTTTTAAATATCACCAGATTATAGGAGATAGTATCAAATAAATTTTGTGTTCGTACGATGTTGGCCCATCTTCGATAAATAAACATATATTCTTGTTTTTGTTTCATGGTTAGTAAAACAAAAATATCATGTAATATTTCGGTAGGTATGCTGTTCATCATCATCATAGTAATATTCCTTATATCATCACCATATATTTATGATATCAATACCACCTTATCAAACTTCACTATATGCTATACTTCATGCCCATACAAACCCGCCAAAGGCGGCAAGCCTTTTTTAAAGCGAAGTATAGATTGCTATTTTTTTTTTACCGTAGATGGAAAAAGACTTGTAATACAGTGTTACGGTGCTAATTTGCACATTCCTATCTTCTCAATTCACGCACTGGTACAGATTTATCTGCATATTTGTATTATAAAATATGTACCAATGCGAGAATTGAGAAAATAGGAAGGTGCACTGTAACCACTGTAATAAAATAAATAAAGAAAAGGAGATGTGATACAAGAAAATGCAGATTTTGTTTTTTGTGTTTTATTGAAATTTCCGTTTTTGATTTTAGTGAAAGTTATCAAAGCGCTGAAGCGTTCTGAATAAAACATATATTTTCATTGGCTAGCTCGTCTTTACACATATAGAACGATTCATCATTTATAGAATCTATCGTGTGAAAAAAAAGAAAGCAATTTTTTATGGTAAAGGAGTGTCATGTTATTCAACCTTAATGAATATCGATTGATTGTACTACAAATAGATAGAGTTTTTTAAAGGATCGTCTTTGTAAATAGATATAAATAGATATATATGTATATTCTTTTATTATTATTAAACAACTATTAAAGATAATTGCTTTATATGTGGATAATTACTTTAAATGGCTACAATAAATAAAAATTAAGACCATCTCTTTTTTTTTTTTTAAAGAGTAACAGAGTAAATATCAAAGTGGCTATCATGGCCATTAGAAAGAGTGAATGCACTTCCGTTGATATTCAAGTAATTTGAAGACTTGATTTCACGAATATGATAGTGTCCTTGATGAAGGTCAAAACCCCAAACAGTTTCATCATTACAATCAGAAAGGTTAACAGTTTGTTTTTCAGAAATGGCGGCAATACATTTAGTAGGAGACGCAACAGACTGGATTTTATGCTGGTTCTGAGTTCTAGTAGGAACCAGTTTGAAAACTGCATTCTTTGAGATGGCACCTGGAGTTGCTTTCTTTTTGGTATTGGCAGCCTTTACAGTTGAAAGGATTGTAGTATTTGTGGTGATCCAATTGCCAGCGGCTTGGAAGGCAAGTTGGCGACCCAACTCAATGGTACCACGGATAGGCCTTACACCAGCTTCTGCAACAGGATAAGTCTGTTTACCATAAGGAGGGGTTGTCTTTGCGGCGAAAATGTTGATCTCACACATTTCGGTACTAAAAATATACGTTGATAATAGTGTGAATAATAATAATAATAATAAATATATATATATATTTATATATTTATTTACCTGTCCCAGACACCAAGGATATTCGCAGGTTTTGCGACAGCTGTAAATGTAGGAATGGAATAATCCGGGTTATCAAAATCAAAGATATCATAAAGATTAGACGAGGTTTGACGATGGAAAGGAGAGATATTACTTGCAGGAGCCAAGTAATTACCATCACTGTCTTTACCAACCCATTCCTCCATAAACATTAAAGTAGATGTATGATCGGCAACACTGCTATACACATTTCCACCACGTGTCCAAGGAGAGATCACTGTCATGGGTACACGAGGACCATAGCCGATGTAAGTCTGTTTACCAGTGGATGCATCGGTTACCCATTCACTTTGAGGGGCCATGGGAGGAATAACATGGTCAAAGTAACCTCCAGCTTCATCATAATTAATGAACAAAGCAGTGTTATTCCAACTAGCTCCATTCATAACAGAATTGACAACTTGTTGCTGGAGCCAGGAACCGGCCAAAGGTGTATTATCAGGGTGTTCACTTAATTCTCTTGGCCCAACAATGATACTGAATTGGGGAAGGGTACCGTTTAATGCCTGTGCATAGAATGTATTAAGACCAAGGGTACCGAGAGCCTTTTGTTTTTCGGCTCCAGCAGGAAGGTTTTTCCAGTAAGCGAACCAGGCCAACGGATTATCGTCAAAGTTATCAGCGTCTTGATAGACCTGCCATGTGATACTAGCATTTGTCAAGGCTTGAGGATAGGTGGACCATTGATAGGCTGGGCTTTCTGAGTTGTCTTCAACAACGGTATTATCAGGAGCACCTACGTTTGTACCACTCATCCAGACAATACGATTGGGATTAGTAGGGCCAGCAACTGACTGGAAATACATATCAGCAATGGTGAATTCATCTTGAAGTGAATGAAGGAATGGAATTTGAGAGCGTTCCAAGTAACCCATAGAGGCAGGGGCGTTTCCATCGGGCCAATTGTTATTAAGACCATTATTGATAGCATTGTGGAATGGGGTCCATCCGTTGGAACCACCAACTGTACATCCAGCACGATCACCTTTGAGTTGATAAGGTAAAAGGTATTTAGTACCGTTCAAGGTGTCAGTGCTTGATGAGTCGGGCTGGTAGAGAATGTTAAGACCATTATCTTGAATGGCCATGTTAGGATCTTGGAAACCACGAACACCGTACATGGTACCATAGTAGTTATCAAAGGCACGATTTTCCTATATTTACATATACAAATGAATAAACGATTATGATAGATTCATTACCACACACACACACATATATATATATATGTGTGTGTGTGTATGTGTATGTAGGAGTTTTATTTTACCTGCATAAAGTATACAACATGCTTAATGTTTTCAAGACCGGCTAAGCGCGTCACTGACCTTTTAGTTGTAGGACGTGCCTCAATGGCCATAAAAAGCATGACAGCAGCAGTAATGGAACTCAACTTCATTAGAAATGAATGGACTCGATGTTTTAAAGGAGTGGTTTTGGTATATTATTGTGAAACTAAATAAAAAGAAAAGACGATGTTTAAGCTTATATGAACGTATTTATATAAACTTTTTTTTCTTTATTTTTTTACATGTGCGTTTTTTACTTTACGTTTTTTACATGTGCGATTTTTTTTTTACTGTTTACAAATGCATAAAATATGATTTACAGAATTGTTATAATCTTTAATAATTTAATAAGGGTTAAGCATACAACAAATGCAAGCAATGCAATTTTCACAATAATTGTTATACTTTGTCAGACCATATTTTTCAGGTACAAAATCATATAAACGGTAAAGTCAGAAAAAGAAAAGAGCGATGATTCGTTTATACATTTTTTTCTTCAACCTTTGTTTGACCCGAGATATGGATTTCTATATGAAACGATGAATGTTAAGAAAAACGCATTTTTATTGGTCGATTTGATTGAGGTATATTATCTCTTTGTACACACAAATATGCTATAGATTTCATTGATCGTAGCACATCATTTTTATTTTTTATTTTTAGTGCCCTTCTATACGCATCTATAAAATTATTGTATATATATATAATTATTGTATATATATATAATTATTGTACATATATAATTATTGCGCATATAATTATTGTATAGATATAACTCTTGCGTAGATATATTCGCTGCATATATGGATTTGTTGTATATATACATTTGCTGTATATATATATATATCCGTATTTATAAACATGTAAAAAAGTAAAGTAACTATGAGAAGGGTGCTGAGGCATTTCTATTCTATATCATATTGTAATAGAGATTATAAAACTTTATTGAAAATAAAAGCCAATTCGTTCAAATAAACGATTGTACCAGCACATGCCATGATCTTTCACAGTGAAATCATCGGGAATTCAAGATACCTCAAATCAAACAGAGGAACCCTTTAGGCACGTGTGGTAAAGGATTAGTGACATTCATCATCGAGTTTAAAAAGAGACAATCTGTAAATACGAGTGTGTCAATCGCTCGTGTAACGCATGGATGCAATCCAGTAAAATGATTTGACAAAACAGTAAAATCAAATTATTAGCTTCTGTCACACACTTTAATTCATCTTTTATTTGCAACCTTTCTTTTTTAACCTACTTTATTTGATGACTGTTCAGCAAGTTTAAAAACAAAAGCAAAAAAAAAAAAAAAACATGTCCAAAACCAGATAATTCTACCCTTAATAAGTAATTAAATTCAGAATAAGAATGCTTATTTATTTATTTTTTTAAAAAAACTTTTTTTATTTGGATCTTTCTTTTTTTTCTTCTTATTATTATTCTTCCCCTTTCCTTAATTTGAATCATCTCAGATTACAAAATATCACTTATGGATTCATATCAAATGTTACCTACATACAAACGTCTATCTTATGAAGGCAAGGATACAGACCATCTCGTATCTGATGAAGAATCCACAATTGGGTCATCTCATAGTGAAATGATAGAAAAAGCTAGAATTCCTCATAGAGTAGATCTTAAGGGTCTAAAGGAGCACGTTGAAGAGCACTTTGATCGTCCTGAAATTGTACGCGATATTATCATTGGTCTTGCAGATGGTCTTACTGTTCCATTTGCACTTGCTGCTGGTCTTTCAAGCTTAGGAGATAGCCGAATTGTCATTTTTGGTGGTTTAGCAGGTAAAAAAAACCCCCAGAGTGGATATAATGTTATTATATGTTTATAAATACTTACTATATAATGCACTTAGAGCTGGTATCTGGTGCCATTTCAATGGGACTTGGTGGTTATTTGGCGGCTAAGTCAGATGTCGACCATTATAACACTGAGCGTGAGCGAGAAGGTAATTTCATAAATGATTTGCTATTATAATTATTCCAAATATGGGTATTTTTAACCCCATTTTTTTTTTTTTTTTCAATGACGTTGATGTTTACTTTATTTGGTTTATATATAGCTCGTGAAGTAGAACTTTATCCAGAAGAGGAGGAAGAAGAAATTATTGAATTGTTTGAACCTTATGGACTGGATCGTGATTCTATGGAGCCTATGATGGCTCGTTTTAGACAGAATACTGAAAAGTTCGTCGATTTTATGATGAGATTTGAACTCAACTTGGAACTGCCAGACCCCAACAGAAGCTGGGTAAGAGAGAGAGAGAAATAGCGAGAGTTTAATAGTTTAAGAGTAATTAATAATATTTTTTTTTGCTTATTTTTTTTGTATGTATAGATTTCTGCATTGACAATTGGCGGTTCCTATTTGTTTGGTGGGTTTATTCCATTACTACCTTACATGTGTATAAAAGATGCAACACGCGCACTTTATGTATCATCTCTAGTCACATTAGTCACATTATTTTGTTTTGGCTACCTGAAAAGCATTTATCTAAGACCAAGACAGGCACTGATTGGCGCTATTCAAACATTAGCAATTGGTGCCGTGGCAGCTGCGTTCAGTTACGGAATAGTGGCTTTTTTTGATACTGCTTCACCTCCACCTTCTGCAGCTGTACAAGCTTAAAGTAACACAAATTGAGTTTCTGGCGAAATTCATCTCATATTTTTTGTTTCTACCCTCTCTCTTTTTTTATCCGCACTCTCACTTGTATAATATGAAATATAATCAATACTATAATAAATATAACAAACATGTATTTTTAGTCCCCTTTTTCTTATTGTTATGTATATATATAGAATAAGGTTGATAGCTGTTTATAACCATATATAGAAGTGTATACTGAAATGTAGAGATAAATTAAAAATGATAGACATATATACTTCATTAAACAATTCAACAAACAAGTAACTAAGATAATACAATAAACATGTTGTTTATTTTATTTGTGTGCTGTGCTCACTTGGGAAAGTCTTGGCAGGACTACAAATTAGGCTCCGAAGAGAGTCAAATTGATACGTTAGGCGGTTATTTAATTTGCGTGTAACTCTTTTTTTTTTAAAAAAATAATAACCAGCAACTTTCTTTGCACTATATTAATTCCTTTTATTTTTTTCTGTTTTCTTCTTCTTCTTCTACTTCTTTTTATAATTGATTATTGATTAATTGATTGGTTGATTGATATTATAAAATATCTCTTCTATTTTCTTATTAGAATAACCCATATAATAACAACAACCAATAGTCAAATAACTATTGTTATTATTCTTATTCTTATTATTAACAAAATAAAAGAAAAGAAAGAATCAATGTCGAATGTCTCATTCTGGACTATAGTTTATTATTTCACGCTCATTGTAACCTGTTGCAATGCTGTCGATGTTTACTGTGTTCGACATGACGAAACCTTTCTTCGAACCAATATTATATCAACCTGCCATACATATAATAAGACACAAATAATACTATCCGAAGCAATTGCCACAACAAACAGTTCGACAAAAGTAGAAGTGTCCTTTGATCTGACATGTCTTTCTGACGATG
Organism: Backusella tuberculispora; assembly: GCA_024140245.1. Taxonomy (NCBI): domain Eukaryota; kingdom Fungi; phylum Mucoromycota; class Mucoromycetes; order Mucorales; family Backusellaceae; genus Backusella; species Backusella tuberculispora. The sequence goes on along the minus strand of VCJD01000277.1, from coordinate 9,468 downwards.
CGCAATGTAATGGAGTACGAGCGACATTCCAAAAAGCGTCCGACATACTCAGTGACATATTTGTACTTCAAAGACCAATTACAATCAACGCCACCTTTTTGTCCTTTTGCAAAGTACTTGGCAACTGTGTAGATAGTAACAACATGATCAATGCAGGTCAGGCTGTACCGTCCGTGTCCTATGTTATGTCTGATTTATCGGATAATACTACTCGAATGTATCCTCAGGCACTCCTAAAGCAGTTTACCAATTTAAGCGTTAAACCTAATTGGGATCAGTATGATATTGATGCACAATTTAATACAGAAATAAACTGGTACTTTACGGTAAGTAATCACTTACTAGTAATAATAACGAACATATTCTTATTCTTATTTTTATAGAATAATCCTAATTCTATACAACCAGAACAAACCGACTTTCTCCGCACAGTTTTACATGAGCTAATGCATGGTCTTGGCTTTGTTACATCATGGAGCGATGATTTATATAATACATTCGCACAACTTATTGATAATTTAGATCGTTTCATAACACCATCACTTCTTGCAGCCACCAGTGATAATCAAGTGATAAGCGATACCGATCAACCTCAACCCTTTTGGGGTTTTGTTGAATACCCTCTTGATAAACTGATTTCTGGTTATGTCAATGGTGGCTCTTTACAGTCCTTTACCTCGTACACCCAACAATTAAACACCTGGAGTGACTCCAACGCACTTTTCAATAGAACGATTGACATGGCCAACTCGTGGTATAGCTCGAGTGCATTTGTTCAGGCTAAAGCACTATATAAAAGTGTAACCACCTCTCTCGATGTCTTGGCAGTTGTAAATAAGGAGTCAGTACTCTGGCTCGAGACCTCACTCAATCCATTTTCGTCAGGATCGTCCTTGTGTCACGTTGATTTGGGAAAGTATATCAACTCCACTGAATATTTAATGGTTTATACCGCCAATGAGGGTGTTTCGGTGGATCAGCTTGATCAACTCTATCCGCAAGGTCCTATTGGTCCAAAATTATTGACTGTGATGGCGGGCATGGGCTATTCCGTGAATGCAAAATACAGTAACAACTCAAACACGATTCAAACTTATCAACCTCCCATCGTATATTGGTCCCCTCCAAATGGGCTTGTCCAAACAGGTTCAAACCCTTCTCCTTCTCTGACTGTCAATACAAATGGACCTGCCCATTATCCTTCTAGTACAAGTACTTCCTTCTCAGAATCACTGGTTTCTTCTGCTACTTCTTCCTCTTCATTATCATTATCATCTACTAATTTTTATTACTCGTCGTTACTTTGTACCATTTTATTTATTTATTTTTTTATTTAATTTTTCATATATATACAGCACACTTTCTTTATAACCACTACTACTAATACCACTACTACTTCTACTATTACT
>VCJD01000206.1:6057-18438 GCA_024140245.1 Backusella tuberculispora | reverse complement strand
GATTCCAAAATAGGTAAAAACCTTTTTTTTTTTTTTTTGTACCTTTTTGTAAGTGATACTAATTTATCATGTATTCTTTTTTTATCTTTTTTAGCTGAGAGAGTGTATTCATTATATAATGGTTACGTCTTTAACAATAATGCTACTCTCAAATTTAAACTATCCTATTCTGATTTAAACGATCCACAACCCCAGGGTCCTGTTTTGGAGGTTAATCACTTACCTGCTCATATTAATCATAATATACTTTACGATATTTTTCGTCCTTTTGGACCACTGAGTATCTGCAAATCTATCACAGAACAAGGAGCCCATCGTGGGAAAGCTCTTTTACAGTATTTTGAGAAGGAAGACTCTGATTCAGCGCAAGCGAATATGGTAAGTTCTTATTTAGTTTGGAGGGGAAAAGGGGAAAGGGAAAAAAAGTTTTTTTTTTCTGTTAGCAGTAAGGGTTGTGTATGTGTGTGTGCGTCTGTGTACTAATATATACTAATAGGATAATAAATATTTTGGAGGAAATACTATGTAAGTTTTGCCTTTTTTTTTTATGTAGTGTAATTATATTTCATATTTTCAATCTGTTTCTGTGTGTTTACCAATAAAAAATATATAAAAAAAATGATATATCGCAGAAGCATCTCGGTGTTTATGCCAAATGTACCCAAACCTGTACGTAGTGTTTTATTTTATTTTCTTTACTTCCCTTACCCCTTCTTTCTTTTTCTCTTTATTCTTTTGATTTTTTATTCTTCTTCTTTTTTTTTCTGATTGATAGCTGATCTTATCTCTCTCTTTTTTTATTTATTTTATATATATGTTACATTAAAGGCATACTCTGTTTCATCCCCAACAAGCGAAAGCTATGTCGATTATTTAAATCTCTATGTCAAAAACTTAGACGCAGAAGTAGACAACAACGAACTTTTCAGTTTATTTAGAAGGTTTGGTCGTATCGTTTCGGCACGTGTCATGACCCACCCGGCCACGGGCCAGTCCAAAGGATATGGGTTTGTAAGTTATGGTAATCCGGAAGAGACTGCGTTGGCTCTAGACCAGATGAACGGTTTTGTGTTGCGTGATAGACCTCTGCTTGTCAATTATCATGAAACAAAAAAGCCTCGTCAGGAAAAATCAACTTCTACAACAACCTCATCTTTTCATTCACCACCTGCCGTCGATTACTTACATGCGTCTTATGATAATTATCAAGGTATATAAGGAAATAGGATGGCGTGAATAATATGATTGCATGTTCATATTTCTTACTTTTATTATTATTTATTTGTTTATTTTTTTTTAAATATAGTTACAAAAGAGTATTTGGAAACTACGGATCCGTTATCAATAAGAGATTTGTCTGTAGGCGCTATACCAATCAAGGTAATACATAGCCATGTAGATACATATTAATATATCATGAGATCTTCTTTACAAAAAACAAGAAAAAATGTATTTATCTATAAACTTATATATCATTGTACATGTAATTAGCCCATGACAGAATCCAAGTTCTCACCACCTACATCCAACCGACCCTCATTAGCCTCCTTGGCCTCGGGAGCAACAATCCAGATGCCGCCGTTACAGGAGACCAACAACAAGGTTGTAAATGAATACGAGCCCCGCACATTACGTCGTCGAGGCTCGATCGAATCAATAAGTAGTGTCATGACCGAAACCAGTGCACATATCCAGCGACAAAAAATGACAGAGGCAGTTAAAAACTGTAAAAATTTTGAATCTGGCATGGTGGATGATGTAGTCGATATGCTTTTAACCTTGAAACGAAAGGATCGATCACTTTGTTTATTTAACCCAGACTTTTTGGAAGAAAAAATAAACGCTGCACTTGAGGCATTAGATATTTGTGAAGAGGATGTGATAATAGAAAAAAATGCTGAGCAACAAAAACAAGAAGACGAAGAAGAAAATTTAAAAGAAAAAAAGGCACCATTACCATTTTTAAATTTCAAGTATGTAAAGAAAAAAACAGTTAGATATCGAATGGTAAAATGATGTTTTTCTTATTTCTTCTTATTAAATAGAACATTTGTTCCATCTGCGCGAAACACTTTCTCGCCACCTAAAGATGTTATTATACCACCACGTGTGTCTAAAGCAATACCTATTGTAGCACCTGTAGTAGTTGATAAACATTCTACAGAAGTTATAGCCTTATTTGAAACATTTAAAGGAAAGCCAATACATGAACAAAAGCAACTATTAGGTGATCGTTTATTCCCTCTTGTTAAGGTAAAATGATAGAAAATAACATATTATCGTAATGAAATAATAGTGAGCTTAAAAATTCCTAATCCCTTCTTCTTTAAATATATATAAATAGGAAACTGGTATTAGACAAGCACCTAAGGTGACAATTCGTCTCTTAGATACCATTCCCTTGGAGGAACTTGCAGAATTAATGTATCATAAAGAAGATTTAAAGAAAAAGGTAGAATTTACTTATGCTGCCCTCAACTCCGCTACTCCTACCACTATTACTGCTTAAGAAAAAGAAAAAGAAAAAAGTAAAAAAGTAAAAAAAAGAGAGAAAAAAACAAAGAGTACACATATATTTATGATTATCAAACTCAACTTTTCATTCCCCCTTTCCCTCCCCTGTCCTGCCCCTTCCCTTAATATAATACATTAGTATAAAGATTACTATCGTTTGGATATATAGTCTTTTTATCATATATTTAATCTGTCATATATATATTATTTATTTATATTTATATATTTTAATTTAGTCTCTTCTTTTATTATAATTCATGTAATTCGTCAATTTTTTTTGGTTGCTGCTGCTGTTCTTGTTTCATTATATAGTATTTACGTGCACGTTCTAAACCTTTAAAGTAATTGATAGGAATATGGTCTTTTATAAAGAAGGGGTAAAAAGATTCTAATCTTTGAATTGGGCTGTTTTCTTTCTTTTTCGATAGGAAATCAGCTTCCCCTGTCCAAGCACCTGGTACAATGTCCACCTGCAAATTTGGTTGATAACTAGAGGGATAGCTCTTTACAGGATAGGAATGAAGAATAGGATGTGTGATCTGTATTGCGTGACCTACATGAGAGTAGTTGAAGAAATCCATGCTTGAGGCATAATGTCCCACAGTGGGGCTATTGTATCCTGGAGGAAGGCGACAGATAATGTCGCTCTTATTGATGATGCGCCACATGGTGGAAGTACGAGTCAAAGGGGTATTTGAGAAGGATGCAAAAAGTGAGGCAAAGTCGTTGTCTCCCACAGCTGGTGTACCTATAAAGTAGGCATCACGTAACTCACAGTAAGGCGCAAGATCATCCGCACTCTTGAGCCAGCGTGCAAATAAGAGCGATCCCATGGCCGCTCCTAACGAATGGCCGGCTACCCAGACCTGGATAGGTTTGTCTGTGCCTAGTTTATTCTGCAGATATTCAGCTTTTTCAATTATAGTTGATTGGATGGAAAAATAAGGATCTTGTTCATCATCATCGCCACCATCCTTTTGAGTAGATGAGAATAAACCATCATAAAATCCTTGATGTGCTGAGCCGAATAGGAAACCTCTTGCATCGGTTCTTTGTAAAGTAGCATCGACTAAAAATTCACTATAATTTGTTGGTGTGGTTCCTTTAAATGTCACAATGATGAAAGGCTGTGATTCTGACCAATAAATACCACAGAATGGTCCCCCAAGTGATTTTAGTTCGGTGATACCTGAGAAGTGTAAACCATACGTCTTTGCAATGGTACGAATAGGACGCTCCGATTCCCAAATCAATTTCTTTGCGTTTTCTTCTAATCCTTCCTGGGTCTGTTTTTTTGATTTTCTTTTTGATAAACTATGATAGGCTTCTGTAACTTTGGTATCATGTCTCTCGTATACTAAAGCTGCAAGTACCGTCATGGCTTGTGCAATCGAGATATCAAACGTGCGCTGTCGTCTGTCTACGCCTTTCTCATGCACGGGTGGTTCTGCGAGGCTTGGAAGGACACTTTGAACAAGTTCGGCTGTTTGTGGAGATAATAACATAATTGGTGCACCTATATGTATATATTTATTAGTTTTAGTGTTTATGAATATCCGGTTAAATACACTATTTTAGATAGTGTGTGTGTGTGTGGTTTTTTTTCTTTTTTTTCTTCCATGTGTAAGCAGTAAAAACTTACCCCAATTAATTATTCCAAATCCTAAAAAAAAAATCATGTGAATATACACAAGCTAAAGAAACACACAAAAACCGCGTAGTAACAGTTTTTTGAATGATGATTAATTTACCATTTGCATATGTATCGCTCCATTTTCTCATAATTTTAGCACCACCAAGATAATCCATAAAGACCTTGAGACCAATTTCAAAAGCAAATAACAAAAATCCAGCAGTCGGATATACCAAAATAAATGCAATTGAGCTGAGTGGTGCGGTGAATATCATGATCCAATTAAAGTAAAATGCCAAAAAGAGATTTTTATAGACCCCAATAACATATCGCCAATAACCACTTGGCTTTGTATAACGTCCCCTCTTTGCTTTGCTATAGATACGATAAAACCAGTAAATGAGACGGTCAGAGAAACCCTTTGGGCTTGGAAGTGGCTTTGTTTTTGTCTTTGGCTCTTCCTCTTTATTGTAGTCGGATTGTTGCAAAATTTCATTAAAGTGACGATGTGATGAGGTGATCATGTTATTATAATCATCATTTTCGATGATATATGGTGGCCTTTGACCGTGCTTTGGTGTTGTTGCATTTACCATCGTTAAAAAAAGGAGAGTGGTAAAAAGAAAGAAAATAATAAAAAAGGAAAGAGAAGTAAAGGCTGAAAGAAAATTGTTTGGAAAAAAAAAAAGTTGATTTGTAGAACTGTTTATAAACTTTTGGAAACGAGTAAAGTGACGTAAAGATAAATAAAATAAAGTCAGCTTCGAAGATATTTTTAAAATACGATGGAAAGATATATTTTCCTTTTAACCTTTTTGTTTATCTTGGCCTCTTTTTTTTTTGACTTTTCTCTTGTATTTTTTAAGAAGAGTGGTTATTATTAAATAAAATCAGTACTGTGCTTATTGGTCATTTTTAAATATGGATTAGTTAATCATCAGCAAGAAAGTTATAGACATGCAGTGGATAGAGATTAATACTTGGTTAGAATCACAGTTAGAGCTGGTACCTGAGACACTATAAGTCGTGAGTGGACCTGAATGAAACGGTCATTAAAAAAAAAACAATATAAAAACAAAAACAAAACAAGTGGCGTATGTATCTTTTGAGAGCCTTCACTTTATCATATCAGGCTTACAACACATTTTAAGCCATTGGTCGCACTTCCAAATTTTTATTTATTTAGTTTTTCTTTCTTTCTCTTCATAAATCTTTTAAAGTTGTGAACATGTTAGGTCCCGACCCTAATGTATGTTAATGACGCTAATCTAACTGAAATACTCTTTTTCATAATGTTAATCTTAAATGAATAGAAAGTTCTTTTAAAAGAATCAACCAGATTAGCTGCTTTTTTACAGGAATGTCTTGCACTTGGAAGTCTTTGGGTAATAACTTGATTTTTTTTTTAGAAAAAAACCCTCTCTCCTCAGTTCATTGGATTGACTCGTAATATAAAAATAGGGATTCCGTCATTTCCAGACGTTTGTTAGAGGAAGAGAAGAACTTGTGTTTTGTGTCAACTCAAACAGTAACAATAAACAACCAAAAAAAATGTTTAGTTTGATGCCTTTACCTATTCTTGAAACTTTTTATACAAAGTAAGAAAAGAGAAAAGAGAAAGAAAAAAGGAAGCAGTAGAAGATGAAAAAAGAATAAAAAAGACTGTTTTTATTTATTTTATTTACTTGTTTTAGACCAAATATAAAGCACTTGAGTGCACCAGAAATAATAAGTCCTTTAGATAAAGACCTTTCAAAGGTAGCATAGATATAACTTACAAGTGTACATAAAGAGAAAAAGTAATGGTAACCTATTTTGTAATAGCAAACCGAAAGAACAGTGTTTTTAATTGCAGGATATGCAAAATACAGATGTCCCTATGTTTGGGTATATTATTTAAATAATTTGTTGTCATGATAAATAGATAGTAATTGATTTATTTATTTATCTGTTAAACCTAGTTACGATCACATCACGATAAACTTATTAAACAACAACCAAACCAAGCTGCAGAAGATGATAATCCATTACAGTTGAGAAAGACAACAGAATGGAAAACAAACGGTATAAACTATTAAATAAATGTGATATATAGAAGTACCATATATTAAAGCTAAATTCGTATGTACATATGCAAAAGACGTGGCTCTTTGGGAAATAGTAGCAGAAATATTATCCATGACAATCCATCCAAGTAATCCATTTGAAATCGATTTTGACCATATCGATCGATTACCACTTGAGGAAAATGTCTTGTTAACTGGTTCCTTACTTGCTTTTTTGGAAAATATTTGGATACAAGCTGATCCTGACGTGAATTATATTGAACAAGGTAAATATTAACGAGTGTTATTAATGCTTATATCTTTTACGAATAATAAAATACTGATTCTATGTGTTTTCTTTTTTTCTAGTATATCAAGATATTCAGAAATTACAATCTAGACACTTGGAAAAGGTCTATGATTATTCTATTAAAAATTAAAGCCACCTCTTATATCCTGTATAAAAAGGAGGGAAAGTTACTATTTTCATGGCTTACATCATAAATTGTCTATTTGTTTGCTTTTTATTTTTTTAATGACAACAACATTATATCATTTATATACATTCGAACTACTTGAAAAAGAAAAAGAAGAAGGTGTTCTTTTCTTTTAATACCTAGAATGCTCCAGTTCTATATAAGTATTTTTATATTTATGGTCTAGTGCTCTATTACTAAATGCATGAGCTGAACTCTAAAAAAAAAGAAAAAGCTCAGTCTAAGTGGGTGTTATTCCTGTTTACGTGTAATCATTGCTATGACGAAAGAGAATAAATAAACAGAATGATTTTATATAAATACATGTCTATTTGAATTTAATAGTCATTCCATTTTCATCTTCGTTTTTCATATTCTTATTATTTTATTATCAATTCAAAATGACCCAAGGTGCTTTATTTTATATCAAGAGTCAATTTAATGGACGCGTTATTGACGTCGATGATGGTTCCACCGAGGTAACTTTTCATACTTTATATAGTGTTATAGTATACAATACACGAATGCTAACTGAATAAAAATAAAATAGAATGGTGCCAAAATTATTGTCTACAAGCAAAAGCGAGGTTCAGATGCCTTGAACCAGTTATGGCGCTATGAAGACGGTTACTTTATCAATGCAAAGTCAGCCAAAGTACTCGATATCGCTGGTGGAGAGATGAAGGCCGAGTCTCCCATCGTACAATATTCTCAAAAGATGACGCAGGAAGCTGCAAATCAACGTTGGGTAATCGACAACGAGGGCCATATTTCTATTCAAGCCAGACCTGACCTTGTCTTGGATATCAAGGGAGGTAAAGACGATGACTGTGTTCCCATCATTGTTTATACTAAACGCCAAGGAGAGTCTGCTGCTAACCAGCGTTGGACCTTGGAACCATCCGGTTAATCATATCTAATCGATTTGTGTGTTTCTATTTTTATGATCATCATCAATAAATAAATATATATTTCATTATGTAATATTTATAACGCCACTAAAATAAATACTCTTATATATATATCTCAATGCAGGAGAGATGGTGTTGTTAAAATGTAATACGGGGGGGGGGTGGAAAAGAGGAGAGATAAGCTATAAGGAGAAATCGAAGCCATAAGGGTGGTCTATTAACAGACTCTCGAATCGACAACAGTCGGAAGTCCATTTTTTACTCATTTTAATATAGTGAAGAGGTGTCGGAGGAAAAAAAAAGAAATTAGAGATTATATAGTAGACATGCACGCGCCGCAAAAACAAAAAACAAAAAGCATAATAAATAGGATTGTTGAATATAATCACGATGGTTATATATTCATCTATACACAACCAAAATGCTTTTTATCTATAATAAACGAGTATGCAAGTGAAATGCAATTTTGTCTTGATGATTTGTTTTAGCCTACCATAAAAGGAAACCACCGGATGTTTAACACCATACATTCAACGTGATACAAAGCTAATATAAAAAAAGACAAAGATCGACTTTAACTCTCACTATGTTGCAAGTCAATCCAAATCAATAATAAAAATCAATATATATCAACTTCAACTCAGAAAAAAAAATATATACGATTTCCTTTTCTTTCCTTTCTTTTTCTCCTCTCTTTCCTTATTTTTATTCTTATTCTTCCTTTTCTTCTTCAAAGCATATTAAAAAATTATTGCAATAAAAAAAAAATACCTTGTATATACTTTCTTAAACTACTTATTACATGCCACCTAATTACAACCTAACACCATCAGACGCCATTGAGCTCTTAACACCGGGAGACGATCCTGAGCCTCCTAAACACCATCGCCAACATATACGTTCAGCTTCAGCAACTTCTTTTGTTCACTTTAAAGCACCACAAAGAGGAGAAGAAGAAACCGACGAGAAGATAACCAACGCTAATCAACTTGCATCTCAAGTAATTATTTAATAGAAGAGTCTTACACAAAAATGATTAATAAACTCAGCATTTTTATTTTATAGGCTTTACCATCACTTTTAATATGTGTGATTGGATTGATTGTGGCAGGTTGGATGATGGATATTTACCAGGTAATACAAGAAATAATGGAGAAACTCTTTATGTGTTTCATTTATAAATAAGACAACTATTTTTTTTTGTTTTGTTCATTTAGCATTGGGAAGTATTTACAAAAGTGTCAGAGTTATTTATTCTAGTTCCTGTATTGTTGAACTTGAAAGGAAATCTAGAAATGAATTTAGCTGCACGTTTCTCTACTTCTGTAAGTATAGTCTAGTCTCTTTTCTTTCTTTTTTTCTTTCTTTTTATTTTATTTTAAAATGTATGTACTCTAACAAATCTTTTTCAAAAAAGGCAAATCTAGGTGATTTAGACAATCCAACTACTCGCAACTCACTTGTGTGGGGAAACTTGGCATTGATCCAGGTCCAGGCCTTGATTTCAGGTTGTATTGCAGGTATCTTTTCAGTTGTTTTGGGAATGATGCAGCATCCAAACAATATAATCTCAGTCTCTGAAATTATTTTGGTCGTGGCAAGTTCGATGGTTTCTGCTTCCATCTCGAGCCTTGTATTGGGTATCTTTATGTGTATACTGATTATATTAAGTAGAATATTGAGAATAGATCCAGGTATGTTTTATTTACATATATGTTAGTCTTGCTTATTTATTTGTATTTGTTGTCTTAGATAATATTGCTTGTCCAATGGCATCATCGCTTGGTGATGTGGTGACTCTTTTTATTTTGGCTGAATGTGCTAATAGTTTATTAGTTAATATGGGTAAGAATAAAAAAGATAACTTAGACAATTGTATGATCTATATATATATATAATCTAATATATTACTATTCAAAAAAAAAAAGATTCAAATACAAGTTCAATGTTATTATTAATCATGTTTGGTTCAATACCGTTCTTTGGTTGGTCAGTATGGCGTAACCATAATGTTAAAGATCTATTATTTTCTGGATGGACACCAATTATCATTGCCATGTTAATCTCGAGGTATAAAGGAACACTAATAACAATTGTATATAAAAAGCAGCTCTTAAAAAAAAAATTTTTATTAGTGGTGCAGGACTTGTGCTTGAAAAATATGTAGAACAATTCAAAGGTTTAGCCATGTTAACACCAATTTTATGTGGATTGTCTGGAAATTTGGGATCAATTTATGCCTCACGTATCAGTACTTGCCTTCATAAAGGAATTCAAGAACAATTTAAAAAGGTGGAATGGACATTAATGTTGATGAATGTGCCAGTACAAATCCTGTTTTTGCTTGTTGTATGGACTTTTGATGTGGGCCACTTGGATTTTACAGTTGCATTTGCTCTTTCTTATTTTATTGTATCTATGATTAGTGTAAGTTCTTAAATGAGAGAGAGAAAAATGAGGTGAAGGAGGAGATAACTAAAATGAAAACGGTTCTTTATTATATAGACATTTATCGCATTAAAAATGGGTAAATCAATGACGTTGATATTTTGGAAACATAAATATGATCCAGATAATTATGTTTTACCCTATCTGTAAGTTGAACTATCAATATGTTATATATGTACTTTTATTAACAAGTATATTATTATCATTCAAAAAAAAAGTACTGCAATCATAGATGTAATCTGTACAAGTCTATTGGTAGTTTCATTCACATGGATTAATACAAGTGCTCATGAACAAATAGAGTCAACATAAACTTTATAGATACCTTTTTATTATATTACTGCCACCCTTTTAATACTCTTACCCCTTACTATTATTATTTGTAAATAATTAAAAAAAAAAGAAAGAAATACAACTTTTATAGATCATCATATCACTGTCTGCTATTTCACTCGTGTAATGGTTTGATTTAAATTGACCAAGATACAATTTATTTAACTTTTGGTATATTTCGAGAAGAAAAAACTAGATAAAAGAATTCCCATTAAAGATGTATAATTTGATAAACATATGTCTCACAAGAAAAAGGGAAAAAAGAAACTACTTCTTGTTATGGTAAGATTGGACAGATCACAGGCCAAAGGTAATATTTTCAATCCAAAGATAGAAAAAAATGCGATTTATAAAAAAAAAAAAAATTCTCGGATTCTTCAAGATCACTCGTTTACATAAATTTATTATTTAATTTAAAAGCATGATGGTGCTATGTGTAACCCTTTTATACCAATGTACAATTAGCCAAAGTTCTTGTTTTATTGTACCATTTTTCATATATTTGTTTTTCTTTTCTTTTTTTTTGCATATAAAGATATACTAAACACCGCAATTACAAGAGAAATAAATATGTTGTAAATAACTATTTAGTGTAGGGTAATTGATGTATATCTAATAAACTACCTGTAATCAATATCAATAATAACTGGTTCATTGGTAATTTAGCATATATCTGATTTTGTTAATGTCAACACATGTGTAAGCCGTCGTTCGTATTATTATCTTTAACAATGTAACCGAGAAGACCAATAAAAACAAAAATAGAAATAGGTCAACATAAAAAGTATGTGTATAAAGTCCTCCCCGCTTCTTTGTCCTTTAAGCTAATAAAATAGTATAATGTAATGGTGATATTAGATTATTTAACTTTATCATCGGATAAATTTTTTTTTGTAACGCTGAAGATCAGAAGTGATTTTTTTAAAATAAACCTCGTGTGATATAAAACATTGATATTAAAGAATTACAAATTTTTTACTCTACTCAAAGTGAAGTTATTTTTTGTCTCGATTATATTTAACCATTCGTTTATTTACAGTTGCATGAATTCACTTTAAAGCAATTAATAGTTTAGAATCAAAGGAAGGTCTTATTTATTAAACCAAACAAATACTGTGTATAATAGAACTATATAGTAGTTCGTTATACAACAATTAATGGTGAATACATTGAAAAGATAATGAACGTTCTGTATCTCTTCCTTTATCATCCCACATGTTTTTCTTGTTATCATATATAAACCAGAACTACCAATTCAATTATAAACTATTATTAAATGTATCTATGTATCAGTGTAAAGATATAATAGCTCTAAATTTAACTGTGATACTATATGAACATGAACATGAGCATGTATATGTATTTTTTTTTAATTGATAATCATGAATAGAGAAATATTTTAGGGATTTTTGCATTTTTTTGCATGTTGTTAAAAAGAATGGAACCAACAATTTTTTTTAAAATCGGTTTTTGAAATTCAATATTGTTTGTCCTACACTCTTAAATATTGATAGTACACAGCATACTTAATAGATAAGTATTATAATAGTATTGATAATAATAATTGAATAATAGATTAAGTCTCACACGCATAATAAAAAAAATGCAGAACCGAACTGCCAGAATCGGGTTATAAATAACGTGTTAATTTTGTATATAGAGTAATCCAGTTCGATGATGATCGTTCACTTTACACAAAAAAAACAGAGTTCAAAATTTAAATTGAATCCAATCCTGGAAGTTTATACCTGTTTTAAAAGTGTTTTTCCAAATTCTTGTAAAGGCTATGGTTTAACAAGAAAACCTACTTACTAAATCGAGGGTTTCTTTCCTAAAACTAAATGAGTTTGACACAGAACATCTCTTTTTTTTTTATAAGAAAAAAAATATATGCAATCTTGAATTCAATAGTGACACCAGTCTAATTTTTATAACTATTTGTTAAAGATATGTTTTAATTTCACAGAAATTTAAGGTAATCTCTTTTCTATATAAAAAGAATAGTTTCTAACCATTTTTTC
>VCJD01000182.1:5793-27830 GCA_024140245.1 Backusella tuberculispora | reverse complement strand
AAAAAAAAAGCTGATTAGCTACCTTACTGATGCCAAAAACAAGCTTTAAACGAAACCTTCAAATAAGAGGATTTAAAAAATTTAAACCTCGCCTTTCTGAGCTACCGGGTGATCATCACTTTGTTCTTCTTGTACGTATCTTACACAAGATAATCCTTAGTGAAAGTAATCTTGAACTAGATTCGTCCCGTGTGCAAGCTCAGTATTATCCATTTGGATAGCGACTTTTATACTTGGATAGATAAAATAGCAATAGCAGTTAGTATAATATTATAAGGTTATATGTTGGGTTTGTATAGCTATCACATACACATTAAAGCTGTTGAAGGACGGACCGATCACTTTTGTATCTACCTTGCAGAAACTGAGCGGAGGATGTGATTCTGATTCTGACATTAGAGTCAGTAGTAATGGTTAGCACTGAGTGGGATGTCATGTGTGTGTGTGTAATGGTTATTGTAGCCAGGGATATTAAGAACTTGGAAGAATACAAATTGATTAACCTCATCTTTCTTATGGGGACCAAAAGCTAGCGGATCTTTTTGGAAAAGGAGATTTTTTGGTAAAGAAATGATGCGTACCTAGTAAGTATGCTACCATGCTTAAAGCCAACACTACTTAAAACTAAACTTTAACCAATTCTATAAGAGAGTAACAGCCTTATTTTGGAAGTCATCAGGTCGAGCCTCCCAAGCCGACTTTCCTTTGAGTGTTGTCTTCTTTATAAGGATGGCATTGATCTTTGAACCAGGCGTGTTGATCTTTTGTGTGACAGGAAGCTCCTTATATATACTGGTGTTGCGCAAATACTTTGGTCTTATATATACTTTAGCACCAACAGCAAGTTTTTTCGAAGGTCGACCCATATTAACAGAAATAAAAATAGATGAACAGTAAAACTTTGTAATAATTTTTTTTGAGAAAGAAAAGTATTTTTATTCAAGTAATCATACATTTTATAAACTAGAGCATCGTAGCTTTGTTTCAGTAATACACCCTACTAACGAGGCTCCTAGTCAATTAGTAAACACCATCCTTGGGAGGATCAAATTTGCGACGATCGTCGCAAATTTGATCCTCCGATTCAGTACCCATTAAATACGCTGTAGCATTGACTTAACTTAATTAAGAGCTGATACAGTGGCCTCTCGATAAATTCACTCTTTAGTGGAACCTTAGAAAGAGTGACTTTATCAAATAGTGGAATTAACGAATACGGATTTTTTTGCCGTGGTTTTTTTTCTGACTGCAAATAAACACATACAGATTATTGTGTAAATAGCAAAAGATGTACTTTCAGCGATATTCAAAGTGTTAGTTATAATCAGTTAAAAACTTAGTTCTGAGTTAATAATACAGTCATTGAAATAAAGAGAAATAGTTCGATACTGAGTGTAGTGGTTAGAGCGTTATACCTACACTTATATTATACTCATAATAGAATAGTTATATAATAATAGATATAAGCGTACCTCTGTAGTCACTAGAGCATCTTTAAATTATACCATTCACAAAATACTTTAGACTATATAAAACGAATAATTTGAGTCAGAAATTCTAAGAATCATTCATTGAAGAATTTAACAAGATAAAATATAATTTCAAACCTTGAGCATATAAAAGTAGAGCTCATAATTTAAATAAAGAAGGATCAATTCATTCTTTTATTGACTTTGATAATCATCTCGTTGTATATTTTTTATTATTTTGACTTGATTGAATATGACAATCATAATAAAAAACAATTACAAATAGAAAAAAAAGTTGGCCTTTCTTTTCTTTGCTAATTTAACTTTGAAGTCAATTGGCCCATATTTTCCCTCACTTAGGATCCACTATTCCAAAAAACAGTGAGAGTGAATTTATCGAGAATAGTGAGAGTTTACAGCTATTTTTATAAGGGGAATCGCGAAAAGAGTGGATTTATTGAGGGACCACTGTAATTGTATCCAATCCATTTAAATTATATTTGCTGACTCTGCTATATTAGTTATATTATTCTATACTCATTACATGATTTTCTTCTAAACTACTCCTTTACTTTTTTCTTGATCCCTTGCTTTTCAAAATCATTTTTTCATTTTTTCTCAATAATTTGAATTTTTTTTCTTAATTTCTTGAAATAAACAGTAGAGAAGCTACGCTCCTAATGCTCTTAATCCTGATCAAAAAAAAAGGTATTTATTACAAACATAGGATTGAACTGGTATGATATGATATTAAGTATTGTATTATACTTCCAAAAAGTAATACCTTTTAACAGGCTTAACCAGGTATCAATCCAAGTTACAAAATCTAAAAAATGAATAAATATGTTACAATAAATATTCAAAACCGTATGCTTTTGGATATGACTCAGATGTTATGAATATGTCAATCATATCTTCACCAATTTAGATGTTTTCTTTGAATTATAGAAACAAAGAAGGTAAAACGCGAAAGAAAATACGACAACAATGCTATAGTATCGCTAATATAAATTAACACTTATTTCAAATTATTGACCCTTTCAATTTGGGCAGAAGGACGCCCAGAAAGCCTTCAAATTATGTGCTTAAAAACTATTATTATAATGAACACGGTTTCCCTTGTAGATTTAGATTTAAAAATAAAATGTTTGAACCAATTGTGCTTCTCTAAATTTTTATCCGAATTTCAATTTTGATCCGTCTAAAAAAACACTGCCTAAATAGCAGTCATGGAAGCAATATATAAGTATCTTGCTATTCAAAGTCATCATATACACAGTTATTTTTATAAAAAGAGTTTTCTATAAGTAAAGTATCAAGAGTTATGCTACATAGAATCTGATCGATATCTATATGAAGAAGAGAACAATATATCTAGCTATTTGGTTTATATAGTACAGCTGGTGAACTTAAAAATGAGAAAGTATAGTATTATTCTTTAAATTCGTACACTATAGTTCTATAATACAACATATGGTAGAATGATAAACGCGCGTTGGATATCTTTCACACAATCGGTTTTTAGTTGTAGAAGAGCAGCATTTACGATCTCAAATACGCACCAACTCAGGAGACCCTTTATCTACAACCATTATTAGCAAATATACTTTTAAACTCTTATATATAAACTGTCTCTCTTATTAAAAGCAATATAATGTCTTGAAATGTATCTCTTCTTATTAGAGTCGTTTCATATAAGAGTAATCTATCACTGTTCATTTAAAAATGCATTCCAAAAGCATCTTGTGCTTTATAAAAAAAATTTAACCTCCGTCACTGCATTTTAATTATTTTCTCCCTTTTTTTTTTCTTCCTTTGTTTGTTTGTTTGTTCATGTCGCGCGCTACCCAATCACCACCACGTTCACCTTTTCGTAGTGAAAGAAGAGAGCCACTTCGCTCTTCAACTACTGGAAGCAATTCAAATACAAAAAGAACCAGTGTTTTATTATCAGAAAGACAATTAAGCTCGGTAATTGACACAATCAAGTTCTTTTCTTTTTGTCAAATTAATAGTTAATTTACTCTTACTCTATAAAAAAAAAATAGATTACTAAAAACTTGGCAGGCATTCGACACGGATCTAAACCCACTATAAACATTAAACAAACGGAACAAGAACCTTCACTATTTAATAGCCCTGCCTCTTCTGCCATTGTTGAATCACCACTACCTATAGAATCAGTAGCAACATCAGCGATAACAGGAGACCCCATCAATGTATTTAATATCGAAATTCAAGAGTATGCAATAATTGAAGATCTTTTGTTCGTATTAATGGTATGGCTACTTTTTACTTACAGAGAGAAGTAAAAGTAAAGACACGGCTAACGTACCTTTTCTTTATATTCTCATTGTTGTTAAAAAAAAAGGGTATTGATGGTGCATATATAAAGATTAACTTTCCAAAGAGCCTAGAAGAAAATGACGATCCCATGGAAGATGTACAGTTTAATTTAGATCAAGAAGAAGATGATTGGAAAAACATAAGATATTCCATTGACAACAGTCTAGGTAGAAAGAAAGAGATCAATACAAATGAATATAGTATAATAATAATCAAAACCAATTCTCTCTCTTTTTATCTTAGATCCAAGCCTAAGGCATCTTGTAGAACAAATACTTCCCATCGGCACCTATTACTTATCAATTGACGCATTTATCGAACGATTTTCACGATTTCCATATGGCACAGTCAATCATGCACTTTGTTCAGCAATACGTGAATTTATGGCAAAGTACTTGACTTTCATTGCCCAATTAGAGCATGAATTTCAAACATCATCCGGATTCACTTTACAAAAACTTTGGTTTTATGCACAAGACACCTTGCGCAATTTGAAAATATTGCATCAGCTGGCAGGTTGTATTCGATCGATCAAGAAGGTAGTGTTGGATGAAGAGGATGATTTCGAAGCGGTTTTGGAAGGTTTGAAGAATGAGGAAGATGTGGGTGAGGAGCAGGTACCTGATAATCAAAAAGGTGGTGCCATTTTAAATATCTTGAGTGAGAGATTAATTGGGTTAAGTGGGTAAATATATATTTATATATGTATAGATATACATTCAAAAAAGAAAAGAAAGAAAAGAAAAGACGCGTAATTAACCTTTATTATTATTAGTGATCCCAATTGTAAAAAGATTTATACCTTTTTGCTCTCAAAAGCATCAATACCTTACTTTACAATCTTAAACTATTGGATTTATCATGGCGAAATTAGAGATCCCTATAACGAATTCATGATTTTGGAGAAGAAAAATGTCAAGAAGGAGAATTTAAAAGAGGATTTCAATGATGCCTATTGGGAAATGCGTTATACGATACGAGAAGGTCATGTACCCAGCTTCCTTGAACCAATGAAAGATCAAATATTATTAGCTGGAAAATATCTAAATGTCGTACGTGAATGTGGTGTCAACATCGCTAAACCGGAAGAAATGCAAAATGAGAACCTAGAGCAAAATATGGAATCGGAATATGCTAATAACGTTAATTATAATAACCAGAACCATCATCACATTCGACAAGAACCTAGCTTTGTTCCTGCTCGTAATGAAGTATGGGCTGCAGTGGATGGAAGTAGATTTGTAAAAAATTTGGAAGTCACTTATAAATATGCCAATCATACTCTTTTAAATCTACTCATCAAAGATCAGCAATTGATGAGCCGGTTACGGTAAATACTCAACAAATGGATATATGTATATAGCATTTCCTAGTAATAACATTTATATGCTTATACTTAGATCATTAAAACATTACTTCTTTTTGGATCAATCCGATTTCCTTACATCATTCCTTGATCTTGCAAAAGATGAATTAAAGCAACCAGCATCCGGAATACCCCATAACCGTCTTCAATCACTCATGGATCTCGTTTTACGTAACCCTTCTTCAGTGGCAGCTTATGATCCATTCAAGGAAGATGTAAAAGTAACAATGAGTCCTGTCAAACTAATAGATCAACTACTTCGTATCATCAACGTGGAAGGTATCGACGCAAACTCTCGAACGAGAGATAATTTGTTTGAACGAAGCCAGAGTCTTTCATCTAGTTTTATGTCGAGTAGCTCAACAACAGCAACAGCACGTGAGGTTTTATCTGGATATGATGCCCTCGTGTTGGATTATACCGTCACTTTCCCACTCTCTTTGGTTATCTCGCGTAAAGCATTGACTAAATATCAACTTTTGTTTCGTCACCTTTTAAATTTAAAGCATATGGAAGAACTGCTGTGCGGTACCTGGATGGATCAAAAGAGAATTATTTGGAAAACAAAATCACATGACCCGGTATTAGAGAACTGGAAGTTTAGAATATTCTCACTTCGAGATCGTATGCTCTCATTTGTTCAACAGTTTGCTTATTATGTCACTATTGAAGTGTTGGAACCCAACTGGCGTTTACTCGAAGCCAATCTTAGTAAAGTATCAACTGTGGACCAAGTACTACAGTGTCATGCCGATTTCTTGGACACATGCCTAAAGGAATGTATGCTTACAAATGCTAAACTGTTAAGAGTAAGCTTTTTTTGGGGGGTCTTCTTATCATCATTATTTATTAATAGAAGTTTTTTTTTTTAGATATTTAGTAAATTGATGACCTCTTGTCACTCCTTCTCTATGCATGCTGAAAAGTTCACATCATTGCTCTTACAAGTAGAGCAAGAACAAGCTCCAGATCAATTTGGTTTACCTAAAGCAGGACTTGGTGATTCAACTTCTAGCAGATTTGAAGCAACAATAAAAGCTCTTGCAAAAATGGAAGATAACTTCTTTTATCATATGAAGTTGTTAATCGATGCATTAAATTTCTTTTCGGCTTCGGAAACAGTACAATTTCTTTGCTTAGTAGTTAGACTAGACTACAATCAATATTATAATAGCGCAGTATCAAAGAGATAGTATTTATAATAGTAATAATATATAATAATAATAAAAAACGAAATTGTATTAATTGTGAACTATTTACAAAACAATATAATAATAATAATAAATATAGTAGCAGTAGTAGTAATGGTGATGGTGATGGTGATGGTAATAGTGATAATAGGAAAAAAAATTGTGCCTTTTTTTTATCGTGTATCTTCTATGGTTTGGTTTTTGGCTTCTTTCAAGGCATTAGAATTAACTGCTAGAAAACCAATAACTACAAATAGAGCACCTAAACTGTATCTAAATGTTGGAATAATATGTTTAAAGACGATGTCACCAATTAAAGCCAAAGGTATCTATTATTATTAAATATGTTGATTGGTTAGCAATGCCATCACTACATTGTTTAGATAGTAACTTACTGTAAGTGATATACCAAGTGTCACAACGAGAGGTGAAGTCATAAGCATTGACAATAGCCACAAATAATCGGATCTACACACAGAAAAATTAAATTAAAAACGTCGTTTTTTTTTCTGTCTTAGAATAGGGGGGAATCATGATACTTTACAAGAATGTTCCAATAAATGCATTCAATACTATGATTGTCCACAAGGTTGGGTTTGTAGGGATCTCAAAAGATTCCAGACCGAGATGATCCAAAAGTGGTATAATAGGCCATAATAGAAGTACATTAAACGCACCCACAAAACCAAAAAAGAGTGGCATGTCAATTCGGTCTTCATTTCCAATCTTTAACTTTAGCAACGTAGTATAGCAACCATAAAATACCGCTCCTGATAATGCAAGTAAATCACCTATAAGGGGTGCAGATGACTCTAATGGACTATTCAGTTGATCTGAATAAGATACAAGAGATACACCTATTAAACTATATATATGTGTTTAGATATATAAATATTTATAGGCTAAAAAGGTCGTAAATTACCTAATAAAGACCGCAGTAATCTTTAATAAATTTAATTTTTCAACTTTAAATATCGCTCCGATACCCAATGTAAAGAGACCTAGTTTTCTATAGTTGTTAGAAAAGATGGGTGATATTTTATCGGAAATATATTAAAAAAGTTTGATTTACCTGACATAGATGCCAGGATAGTACTACTTCCTACACTTGTATAGGCTAAACTGGCATTGGTGGTGTAATTGGCAAGAAACCATATAATACAAAATGCTAGACTGAGTTTAATTGTTTTTATTGTAGATAATTTATCGCTGTCGTCGTTTGAGATATTGGTATGAGTCGAACCAGCAGTGGTATAATCAGTGGGCTATTTAACACAATCAGACTTTTTTTCTTTCTTTACTCTCTCTTTTTTATTTGTTTTAGCTTTGTACCTTAAAATCTTTTGTATTCAGTCTATATATATCATAATAAGCAAAAAAGAAAAACAAATAATAGGAGGTGGTGTTATTGCGTGCTCAACGTCAATCATTATAAATATTTACTTTGTATATTCGTTTGGTTCGTTCAATGTTGTTTCTTTTCGTTTAGACTTTAATGATTTAAATAGTAGTGGAATAAGATAGAATGAAAATGTAGATGTATTCAAATAAGTGATAAGAAAAGGTTTGTTGTATTCCATTTCTCCAAACATGCTCTATTTTTATAATAAAATAAAAAAATGGTTGTAAATGAATTTTGTTGATTATTTTTTCCCCCTGAATTGACCAAATATACATATATATCATTGAAAACTTACGTTCATAGCAAATGAAGAGGCCACCCAAATAAATACAACACAGCCAAGTGCAAGTATACCACCCCAATATCTGCTCTCAGGCATCTGCTTTGTTTTGGACATGATCTCTCTTTTTTGTTTTTTTTAAAAAAAATACGGTAAACAAAGGAGGAGAGGAAGTACTTTTTTCTGTTAATGGAAGAGACCTTAATATTATTGGTTTTTGACTGCTAAATGATTTGATTTCTTATTGGACAAAAATGATAAAATAAAAGATTACCCAATCACATCAGAATGATACTTAAAAAGAAAATGCAACTTATCAGCAGAAGATAACGATGCTGGAGGGAGTCAGTCAGACACACACTAATTCATAGTATATTATTTATATTTATAAAAAAAAAAAACTATTTGTATACCGAATTTGGTATACGTGTGGATGGTCACACATACGAACACATATATCCCTGACCCATTCAAAGTAAACAAAATACATCATATGTCTAATAATATAAATACTTTTCATGTACAATAAAAAATACATATATATTCTTTTTTTTTTTAAGAAAAAAAAAGGTGTATATTACTGTATTTACTTAAAGTTTAGACTACTGATGATTTTTGAAAAATAATGTTATATAATATAATTGGAAATATATTGTTTGAAAAAAAACAATAACAAATAAGTGAAATGATTATAAACAATGCTTTGTCACGCAGTCATAAAAACAATTATGTTACACCAATTGGTGATAACATCTTCTACCATTGTACAGTGCTTCCACTCTCAATTTACCGAATGTTTGAAAACTCTGCCCACTTTTTTGAAAAAAATTGGTCACTTGTTGAGGTTAAAATGACCCAAATGTGTGAAGTTAATTTGACCATTTTTTCGAAAATAATTTGACCGCTTTTTACTCTTTCGTTTCTAAACATGATTTTCTTTCAGAGAAATGGCAGAGGCGGAATTATAGACGAGCCTGACAAGGAAGCAAATGCTTTTGTAGTGATCCCTCATTTCGGTTAACGAACTTGACAAATCTTCACAAATATATGACGAACAAAAAAGTTACTGAAACTACAAGGCTCAAAGATGCTGATATGAAAGAAGCGCCTCCAAAGAAAAAACAAACATCGGTTTACAATACCGACATGGATGAAGATCGAAAACAATACTTTTTTCTCATTCAAGGGAAACTGATGACTCTCTCTGAAGCAGTCAAATCAGCTAATGTTCATTATGAAACTGCTCGAAACTAGAAGACAGCATATAACAAAGACCCAGAGAAAGGAATCCCTTTTAAAAAAAACGAGCCGTATCCCAAATAGACCTGCAGGCAAGTTTAACTATTTTTTTTTATTAAATATTTGTATGAGTACAGTGATACTCTCATCGTCTGTATCAAGGGATATTCCCATGAATAGAAGCATTTGATGTAAAATACTACTAATGTTGTTGATAATCAGGGTTGAGTTGGGTTCTATATATTGATAGGAGATCTTTTATCTAACTGGTGCTTTATTCCCTCATATTAATATATTTGATGAATCCAAAGAAGTTAAATAAGACAGTTGACTTTGATAAAAGTCTTAAATATAAGATTATGATGTTTATTCAAGTGAAAAAAGGGTACGTATTTATAGAGAATGGAAATAAATGGACTGAGATGAATGTTATGGTTCGACGTATTAAGACCACCGTACAAGGTTACACCGAGTATCAGATTATCCAAATTAGAGATTGCATAACAATGCTAAATAAAGAATAATGTTATTTGATATAGAAGAAGTGACAGTTCAGTGTATTAGTCTATCTTCACTATTAATAAAAGGATGATATATATGTCTATATATAACAATGTTTACCCTTTTGATTTTTTCATGCCCATTGCTTCAGACCACTTTTTTTGAAGTCGACATACGTTTTGCCTTTTCCATTATTTATATAATGTCTGAATAATGTTTTCTTCTAAAACTAATATGGTGCTAGTTTGTCCAATTACTAACAGTGTTATTATTCGAAGCAGAGATGTAGATATACGAGGAGCCATGTATAAGAAATAAAATAAAGAAGAAAATCAGGCATCTTTTTTTATCAAACAAGCATTCTTTTTTATGTTGAAAATAAAATCTTACCATTTTTACATTCCGCTTTGACGTTACTTGAGTAAAATGGCCACGAAATAGGAAGTGCCAAAGTGGAATAATTGATTTAATGCTTCAATTTGGTACTTTCTAAGTTTAGGCTTGTGTGGGCATTCTGTTGAGGTAATTGGGGAGTGAAGGTGATACATTGATGAACCTTCGCCAATATCATATTCGGACTATAATAATGAAAAGTAAAAATAAATCGATTAGAAATATTCAGATAGTGAAAAAATGATCAAAACTTACATCCCTTGAATAGCCGCGTTTACCAAGCTAAAGAAAAAGTCAATTGATATGGCTGAGTTATTTCCATTATTATTACTTACCACTGTTTGGTGGTTTGATGACACATTACCAATTATTAGTTGTCCATGATTCCTAGAATTGTCCATTGTGTCAGCATGAATCGAAACTCTATCAAGAGTTGGTGCTGTTGGTGTTGTTTGTGTTGGCGTTGTTGCTGTTGTTGCTGTTGGTGTTGTTGTTGGTGCTGCTAATGTTGTTGCTGTTGTTGTTGTTGTTGTTGTTGTTGATGTTGCCGCTGGTGTTATATTCTTCATGCTTTTCAGATTTAACAATCTCTAAGTGGAAAAAAATGAATTAATAATATTTTTAAGAAATCTTCCTCCTTTTAATTTGATTTTACTTACATTGATTTCATTAATTTTAATGTTTATCGCCTTTGAAAAGCCTGGTTGGGACTTTTGGACAATCAACAAATCCTTTTTCATAATATTAAGTAGTTGGTGAAAGTTAATATGCGAGGAGATCTCAGTGGTGTCGTAAATTTCTAAAGCTTCCAAAAGATTTCACTCTTTTGGGGAACTTCGGTAAAAACAATCGATAGTCATGGGAGGATAAATAGAATGAAGATAAGAAAAAAAAAGCTAAATGAATAAAAAATGCGTCTACAGTGGTTTGCATTTAAAAATCAAATTTTTCTAATGCATTTTAAACTCATTCAAAATTTTTGCGATCATTTTTGATTAAGTTTGCAATCACTGGCAGATTTGGTTAGCCTACTGGAATCTACTTTTGAACAATCAACCTTTTAACACGACCAAGATCATATTATCTTCCATTTCTTTGATATCGATCACCTTAAACTTTCCCTCTTGTTTGGAGGATTTAGATTAGTCACTTTCATTACTAGGTTTCATATAGTCTAATTTCTTTTTCTCATTTCTTTCCTTTTCTATTTGTATATATCACGTCCCACCCCTTCGCAATGTGTGACTATTTGTTATTTTTAAATAAAATAATTTTACAAAAAAAAAAAAGCCTTAGTGGGGTATTCCAGTAATGCATACAAAAACTTCAACATAAACAGTTCAATCGTGGCCTCATCCTGGCTTCATCCTGGCCTTTTTTTTTAACCTCAGTTCATGCTGGTCTTTTTTTTTTAACCTTAGTTTAACCTTGTCTTCATCCTGACCTTTTTTACCAAAAAGGTCGTTGTTACTAGAGAACAAGTCTTATGCATATTTTATTGTGAGCCATTTACCAAGTCTAATGCTGAGAAATTTTCTAAAATCATAGACGATTTGGAAAGTGTCGAAATCTGTTATTGCATCGATCCCAAAAGGCCATTTCTACAATGTACAAAAACAATTTACTCGCGTCCTTTCGACATCCATACATATAAAAGTGAAAACGAAATTGCAAATGAAGCTGATAATGAACAGGAATTCGATAAAATATCTCTCGCTGGCAAGAATTGTCTTTCATAAGAGATATCGTTATTCGAATTGTCAAAAAGGTAGATCAAGTTTAAAAATTGCACAGGCTACGGCACATTATCTATGAAAATGGTAGCAATGAAAATCAGTTACCTATCATTGGAGGATTTTTTTGTACTTAATTTGTGTTTCTTTTAAAAGGCGTGGAAATGTTCAGATTTATTTGATGACGCCAGTTCATCCTCTCCCAATAAATGGTACAGTGACAGGAAGTTAGGTCTCTTGAACAGTGAAGTAAAAAGAAGAAAAAATAATTTGAGCAAGAGAATATCACTAAGATATTTATATGTTTTGAAAGAAGAATTTATTGGTAAGACACACCGGATTTAAATTCTTTATCTCTACTATATTGATTATAGGCGATACGATTGATAAAATAATAAATTATTTGCCCAAGTATCAACAGTATATAGAAATATTGAAGAAAGAGGTTATCTTATCATAGGATATGCCCGTAGATCTAAGCAAGAATCTGATCTTCATGTTCGAGTACGCTTACTTCAACTGATGGTGGATCGATTGCAAGAAGAATCATTAGTTAACAAAACATTTGTCTCCGTAAGCAGCAACTCCAATGATCCGCTTATCGAAAAGATTCCAATCTCAATGACTTTATAAAGAAATTGAAATATGTGGATGGAGACATGCAAGGCAATACAATATACTCTTGATTTCAATTTTACTGTTGTAAACCGATGTTTGTTTTTTCTTTGGAGGCGCTTCTTTCATATCAGCATCTTTGAGCCTTGTAGTTTCAGTAACTTTTTTGTTCGTCATATATTTGTGAAGATTTGTCAAGTTCGTTAACCGAAATGAGGGATCACTACAAAAGCATTTGCTTCCTTGTCAGGCTCGTCTATAATTCCGCCTCTGCCATTTCTCTGAAAGAAAATCATGTTTAGAAACGAAAGAGTAAAAAGCGGTCAAATTATTTTCGAAAAAATGGTCAAATTAACTTCACACATTTGGGGAAATGATCCTCCCTTTTCTGGTCATTTTAACCTCAACAAGTGGCCAATTTTTTTCAAAAAAGTGGGCAGAGTTTTCAAACATTCGGTAAATTGAGAGTGGAAGCACTGTATACTCTAAATATTTATGTATATATATATAAATATATATATAAAATGAATACCATTAACATAAAATAAGACACGAGATTTATTACATTTCTCTTTTGAAGATGTTTTCTTTTTTTATCACTATTATGCAAATGCTATTTATATAGCAGATTATTCAATATGCAACAAGATTAGTACTGTATATACATTTTTTTTCTCTCTCAAAAAATAACATTGAGACTTTTTCTATCACTAATGAGATTATATCACAGTTTTACTTTTTTTTCTTAAAAAATAAAAGAATTATGTAAATATAAAATCGTATAGAATACAACGATTTTTTTATTTCTCGGGATATGATCAACCGATCTTGTAATACGCAAACAAGCAAGAAAAAAGAGAGAAAAGCTTTTAATCAGACTTAGTACTACGTCATAAGAAATAAGTTTAAACTGTTTCATTTATTATCTAATTAACATACAATGAAATATAGAAACTGACTAAAATTTTGTCAATGTCAATATTTCATTAAATCAATTTCGCTCCATCAGTTTTTCCGTCGACATTTTGTCAAGATCTAAAAAAAGAGAGCTGTGATTTAAAAAAAAAATCTTGAAGAAAAAAAAAACTGGAATACCAATAGTAGACCTAGCAAAAGATAAGGTTTATGGTGCCGCTAATAATTCAATTTTACCTGGTGTTTGATTAGTTTAAGCCAAAGAGTTCTATAGTCCTCCAATAAGGTACGGTTTCAAATTAATTAGCTTAAAGTAAATAAGCATCTCTTTTTGTTGACCGAGTCTGTGACCAGACCTTAGTGTTTTTACAGACTTGGTCAGCAAGATCTGTAAATGTATATGATCGGATTAGAGGTCGATAACTAAGCTATAGTCAAAAAAAAAAAAAGACAACAGTTCTAGTGATTTTACTACTGCTTGTTTACTTGATGTTTTTTTCTAATAAAAAATGGAAACATTTAAAACAAAAATTTGTATATTATACAAAAAGTCAGATTTTGTCACATCAGATATATAAAAAAAAAATGAGACACACTTATGAAAATACTAGACTTTTTTTTACTTTGATTTTGCTTATGTATGTATATTTTATATTATACTAAAATTAAACATCCCATCTGATTAACTTGTATCGCTCATTCAGAACCCTTTATTTTAAATATTTATTTTAGACTATAAATACATCAATTGAGATTAAAAGAGAAAACTTTCGTAAATTAATATGAAGTATTCCCTTTTCTTTTCATGATATCGTTACAACCAGGAAATTATCATGCTTATTACCACCTAAGCCCTTTCAATGCGTTTTCTCTTTCTTTTACCTCGGGTTTTATTTTATCAAAGCGTATGTCTCACTTTTTTTCTGAACTCAAATAAAAAAAAAAAGAGAGGGCTTTGCTCTATAGTTTACAGCTTTAAACTTATACATTCTAAACATGGAAAAAAAAACATTGGCTTAAACAAAAGAACCATAATAAAATATATACAGTGGTATCTCGATAATTTCACACCACAGAGGATTCCCCAAGGTAGCGAAATTATAGAGGATAATGCAATTTTACTACTGTTTTTATAGAGAAGTACTCGTTAAAATAGTGAAATTATCGAGGTGTGCAATTATCGAGAAACCACTGTATAATTTGAAATATTATAATCAGAAAGGAGGAAAAATGCTGCGTATTATTTATATGGATTATAAATATACATATATATCATTACTATTAACTCTAGATGTACACTTAATTTCAAAGGTGTAAGCATTTGTGAAATGTTACAACCAAACATATTAAAGTTTAACGTTTTCAGGTACCCTCATAATAATTGCATGATACACTGCTCTAAATGGGTTAATTTCTTTATTTTTGGTCATATTTAGTCAAGGTGATGATAAAAATAAACAGAAAGCAGGATGACACAAAAAATTATAATAAATACAATTATAGACATATTAGCCCTTTTCTTTTTTCTTTTTTTGTATTTCATATAACATGATAAATATTGAATAGTACAAGAAAAGAAAAGAAAAAAGAAAAAAGAAAAAAGAAAAAAGAAAATGGGTATTGTAGTTGAAACAGTGTCTAAAGAGCTTTTCCTTTGTGTGTTTATTAAACTTGAATATATCTGGTAATGTAATATGTGAATGTATTTTTAAGTAGCTCTGTTACAGTGATAAATCTGATGAAAATAGCGACCATCAAATAGACTGAGTCTCGGCTATTGGTAAGAAATGGGGGATACAAGATGCATTATATAAGTATTGATCTGTTTAAAGTGTGTTTAAACATGTTATTTGATGTCTTTATTAAAAAAATTGTATGATCAAGGTAGAAAAAAGAATTGACAAAAAAAGCAAAAATAGGAAATAATTCTATTTTTAATATTCTTGGCTATAAGACACAAATAAATAAACTGGCAATCGTATGTATATACGTATAAACTGGATCCGGGATTAAATGAGAATAATAACAAAGACATAAAATAAAATAAAAAATAATGATAAACCGTATAGAACATGATTCATCTTTCTTAATCACTTTTGTTTTGTCACAAAACAAAAACGAAAAAAAAAAGGTCATATATGGTTAAAAAGAGAAAAATTGTCCCGTATTCCCACAATCTAGAAAAACCTTATTTTTCGGCGTACTAAAAATAAGCTAAAATACGAGTTAAGCTGGTCCAAATCATCCTTAACCCAAAATGATAAGGAGTTTTATATGAACAGCAATTCTTCTATATAATCTATATATAAATTTTCATTATATGTGCAATGCTACAAAACTAATATCCACCTTGATCCTTTTATATAAATATACATGGATTCTATGAATAATTATGAACCTAGTTTCATTGTGTTCATTGTAATTCACTCGAGCAAGTACTGAGTATTACATTTTAATCAGATAACGAGTTGTCTTTAGATCCTAGTGAGTGAATGATGTCAATTTGGCGCCATCAAAGATGACAAGAGCACAGATAAATAAATTTTAAAAAAATATGTACTAAAATGGTGTATTATTGTATATATTTTACTTTTGAAAAAAAATATGTAACATCGGAACATTACTCCATCTCCTTGTATGTAATGAAACAAGAAATAAAAAAAAGAAGAGAAAAGCCGGTATTAAATAAAATGTAGTTATATTAAAAGGGTCTATTATTTCATAAATGTAACTTGAAAAATAATTGTATTTTATTTGATTTCACAATTCGTTCCTGAAGGAAATGAACAAATACAAAATAAATTGAAAAGCCGTTTATCATGGTATTCGTGGATATCATATAATGGATGATTGGATGAACTATGCTTCTGAGTAACAACTTGGTGCGTAAATAATATAAAAATAACATTAAATAGCTTGCGCCGGGTTAAAGATATCTTTTATGGTTTGAAAGTAGCATTCTTCTTATTGGCTATTCATTTTTGTTATTATTATTTTCCTTTGTCATAGCCCTTTTTGTCATGAGCTCCGATAAGGGAAAAGCCCTGTGTTCTATTTACAGAAACACACATGTCTTTCCTTAAGAAGTTCCAAAACAAAACAAACAAACAATTACTTTCTTTTTCTTAGATTACTCGTACATGTATTTGTTTTATTTATATTTGTTTTTATTAATAATAAAAAAGAAAAAAGAAACAAAGATGAAGAAACAAAATACATGCAGAAATTGAGTATTACAGAGTTACACACTCTTGATACAAAAATTGGAAGGTTTAGTATATCATTGGGGGAGATTAAATAGTTTGATAAGAATAATACAGGTCATTGATAAGCTTTAAGGTAATATACTGCATAGACCGTAAAATATTTAATGAGTAAGGGCAAAAGTGAGTATGGCAAGACCCATTGTGACATATGAGGCAACCTGGATATTTCGGCTGGATCCAGAATTAGCATTTGCAGAATTGGAGCCAATGTTTTGACCTGTGCTAGCTGATGGAGCAGCAGGGGTAACTACACTAGTGCTAGAAGCAATGGCACTTGAAGGAGCAGCTGAAGAAGCAACTGCAGTAGAAACGGAAGCAACACCATCTTCAGTAGGATAAACAAAATTGGTTTCCCAGTAAGGATCAGAGATATTCATACATTCATTCCAAGGAACAACCTTGAAAACCTGTTGAAGCTGAGGAAGCCATTTCTCTGCCATTGAGACAGTAGAGTTGTTAAGCTCATGTTCCAAAACAATGTGTCCAGATTGATTGTCAGTTCCATTTTGACGAGCTTCGATCCAACCTTCAAAATAACCGTCAACAGTATCAGGAGACAAGGTTCCTCCACCATCACCAGGCATGTTCCAATCGTTGGTATCTTCGTCCCAGACAATAGTAGTCATACCCATCTGCCAAGCAATAGCACGAACACGATCGTCAACATCACCATAAGGAGGTCTCCAGCACTTGGGAGTGACACCAGTAGTTTCTTTAATGGATCTGATAGTCCAGTAGAATTCAGCAACAACTTGTTCGTTAGTCATAGTTGTCATAGGAGGATGGGACCATGTGTGAACACAAATAGTGTGTCCATCTGCCAAAGCTCTTTGAGCGGCAGCAGGAGCAGCGATGACATTAGATCCGATATCTAAAAACAAAAACAAACAAAAAATAAAAACAAATAGAGATTAGTAAAAACAAATATAATGATTTTAAACTATTCATGTTTCAAACTTACAGAATAAACCAGCTTTCTGTGAGTAATTGGCCAAGAAATTGTACAAGTTAGGCTCAGCCCATTCACCAGCGTCAGGTGTGAGGGGTCCATCATCGTAAGTCTAAGATAAAAATAATAAAAAAAGGAGGAAAGATAAAATTAGAACTGGAGCTGTATGATTTTTTTTTCAAAAAAGAAACTTACCAAACCCCAAGTACCAACTTCGGGACACTGATATATATCAGGAGGAATTGTTGAGTTCTTGGACTTGACACAATTGGTAGCACTCCACCAACAATCAGGATCGGTGTTATCATCATATCCAGTCATGGTAAGGTCGCCGTTGCTGTCAGCTTTTTTAATAGAACTGTTAGGAACATAGGACCAGTCAATGCTGTTGTAAGCTTCTTGAACTTCAGCACTGTCGGTAGGAGGAGTTACCCAACCAGTAGGGTATGCAGAGATTGAGAAATTCAAGGTAGGCAATGCTCCAGTAGGGATAACAGAACCAGAAGCAGGGTATGATTGAGCGCCACCAGAAATAGGAGTTACAGAAGACAACCAAGCTGGAGATGTTCTAGCAGGAGGAGCATCAGAGGTGGAAGTTGTGTTTGTTGTGGTTTGTGCACTAACAAGGGATGCAAGCAAAACCACTGTAGAAGCTGACAAAGTCAGTGATACCATAATTTATCTAGTCTATAAGTTAAATAAAGGGGAAAATAGTTTTTTTTTTTTAATCATTTTGGATTATGGCTTCCTTTATATATCTCGAATCAATTCAAGTGTAACGGGACACTGCTGGTTATTTTTCAAGTAAAATAATTGTGTACCCATTACAGATTTTAAAATAAGTTAATTCACTAAATATGGAGATATAATTATTTTTTTTAAGTACAAAAAAGGGACATTAAATTTAGCGTGGGTGGGAAAACGTCTGATGATAGACGCTCCATTTTTTATGCTAAAAACTATAACCACCTCAGCCACATCATCATTTTTATTTTTATCCCATTCAAGTCACAAATCCAAAACAGAACACTTAGATTAGGTAGTATTATTTCACTTGAAAGTTGATAGAACATAACGGTGATTTAATGAATACCTTGTTTTCATCAACGGATCGAATTACGATTACATATAATCCTTTGCTAACAAGAATAAATAATTATAGTAAAAAATCTCGTTTTTTTTTATTAGACTCAAAATGAGCGAAAATCACAAAAGAATTTCTAATGAAAATAGAAAATAAAAATAAAAAAGTTTTTAAGAGGGAAGGAAGGGGCTTGTAAATGCATGATTATGTTTTGTATTTGTTATTTGGTGACATCAAGCAGAGGTATATACTTTTTTTAGACTATTTTAAAGGCGTCTTTTCTTGTTTTTCATATTTTTTTCATCATCCAAACCGAATTTTTTGTATAGTGAGATTGACTTTATTGGCCGAGAATCAGTTTCTCCTGCAAAAGTTGTAGTGTTTGATCTTCTAGGACAGTATCTGTAGTTTGGAAAGGCCTCCTTATGAGCTTGTTTTTCCTGCTCCGCTAAATCGTGCCAAGGCTTTTTTTCCATTTCGGATAAATTTGCCCATCTTCGAGATGCACGTCTAGTTATCAAATAAATAAATAAATAAACAAGGAATAATGGCTTAAAATTTCGAATTTCAATAAAAAAAACTTACTTTGATATTTCCTCAGCACGTAAAGTTGGATCTTGGGATTTAAGTGCTTGACCATAATGGCAACGGAACTATTGATAATGAAATGAAGAAAAATTAGAAATTTATTTTTAAGTTATATATGTATAGATATTTGATATAATAAATACGTACGCGAATCCAAGCATTGCGCGGACGCTTGATATGAGCATTTTTTGTCAAAAACATTCTTTGATTGGCAGTTACCGAAAATGATTTAGACTCTCGAGATATATAAGACATTGGAGAATAGATGTGGTGACCGTGATCTAAATCATTTTCCATAGAATAAATGCCATCTTTTGAAATAGCATGAATTCTATCATTAGGTACGATCGGTTTTAAAGCCTTTTGATCATAACCTTCCAAGAACACATCAGAAGACATGTTACTAGGACTATGCTTAACTGATTCGACAGCAGCGGCAGCAGAAGCAGTCATCATGGTAGGTGACAACGGCAAGCGGGCTTCATTTGCAACCGCATAATCATTTCTGTTATTCCAGAAAGACGATTGGTGTCTATTGTCACTTGAATAGATGGTTTTTGATTGGATAGGCATCAAAGGGTGTAATTTCGTACTACTGGAGCATTGAGCAATAAGTGTATATAAAGAAGTATCATCAGAGTTGAAAATTGAAACGGAACTATCAGTATGAATAAGGTATGATGGAGAGGCATTTCTCATTACAGGTGAAGGTGAATTAGAAGAAACAGATGAACATGATGAAGAGGAGGATGGAATCAATGCTGGGAGTGGAGTTTGGATGGAGTTTTTGGATGAACTGGGAAACTTTGGAGAGAACTTAGTATTAAAATGATAATTTTCAGTTAATGGTGTAGGTTCAAGAAATGCTGGAGGATTAGACGAGGTATTATCGGACAGTGATGTCAGAGTTGATACTGAAGGTATAGAATCAGGGAAGTTTTCACCTAATACAAATTATTAATAAAAAAGAATCATTCGATCGCATATTAGCACTGGCATTTAACCTACCAAGTATAGGTGGGAGCTCTAGAGATTGTGATGATATCATTAAATCTTTGTTTGATAGATCAGTTAAAGGTAAAGATGCAGATGTTGAAGATGAAAGAATGCAACTCATTTTTATTAGGATTAAAAAAAAAGTAAAGTACTCCCAAGCGTTGAAGTTGAAAGTTATAAGTGTTGAAAGATATATGAAAGAAAAAGAGGGAAAAAAACAAAAAAGATGTTAAAAAGGTGCCAGTTATAAAGAACAAAAAACAAAATTCGAATTGATTCATATCATTCTTTTTAAGCTGGGCTTAACTGGTTTTTAAAAATATAAGTCCTTGGCAGTATACAATAGGCGTCTCGTTATTTACTTGTAAATCCAACAAAATTTGGTGAAAGTGGCCTTATACTGTACGGAACTAGTCCGATAACATTTTTTTCTATTCGGTAAACAATATGCACTGTCTATTATACTTTAGTTTTCTATAACTAATTGCCTTATAGAAAGAGAGCATACCAAGTCTGTCCGCTCCTCCGTTTTTGATTATTTAATAACTGATCTTTCTTT
This sequence comes from Backusella tuberculispora, assembly GCA_024140245.1. Taxonomy (NCBI): domain Eukaryota; kingdom Fungi; phylum Mucoromycota; class Mucoromycetes; order Mucorales; family Backusellaceae; genus Backusella; species Backusella tuberculispora. The sequence goes on along the minus strand of VCJD01000182.1, from coordinate 6,939 downwards.
TAATTAGAATTAGCAAACAGTATCGAGTATGATTATTATTATTTTTTCGTGTGTTTTTTTTATTCTTATCAATGTCCGGTTCAATAGAGAAACATGGCACGACTCAATTGATCCCAGCCCTATTGTCTGCTTCCCCATCCTACCATTGATTGCCTGTGAATTTCCCCTGGGCGAATTTGGAATGCTGACCGCTTTTTGTCCGTGCCAGTGAAACATTTCAAACTATCATATGAATTTATGGTTTTATTGTTGCTTTATAGAAAAAGAAGTTTCAAGTAGAAAATAAGCCTATGTCTTTCTAATTTTTCTGTATTGATAGCCGTTTAATAAAGAAGTATATATGTCAATGTTTCTTAATGTATAATTAATTATTCCAGTCCCTCCTTTATTATTATTAAAGCCAATTGTTCTTCAATCAAACTATACAACTAAACATCTACTTACAAAGCATTCGTTTTCTTTCTTTTTTCTTGGGTTAATACATACCCTGGATTTTAATTATTTAAGCATGGTTTTTAACAAAAGAATAGATTACAAATAACATTATCAGTGTCATGCGTGGTTTTCTATTGTTTGGACTTTTTTTTCTTTTTATTATTATTAATATTGTCATCGTCAAGAGTATAGCCGAAAAGAAAAAAGTGATTAATCTTTTGTGATAGTTTAGCCAGTATATCGGAAGAAAATTTTGCTTTATACCAGCTTTAATTAAATTTTGGTTTTTCATTTTATTTTCTATCTTTCTTTCTTTCTTTTGAGTTAAAGATGAAAAGGCATGTTATATATCATGTTAAATTTTTAATCGCGTTTCTTTTTTTTGACTCTAGGTGTCTAAAAACATATAAAGGTGGCTTCATTAAGAAAGTTTAAACTCACATTGAGGACAGTCATTTAAATAGGAGATAGAAAAGCCATAGTGTTTCATGTATTATCGGCCCATAATAGAGCCAACGTTTCTTACTACATTTATATATAGCCAATAACAAATTACCTCAAAAGAAAAAGCAATATTAATTTAAAAACAATATTGATCTCTCTCTCTTTTTTTTTTTTGAATAATTATTCTTATACTAAAACTTGTATGCGAAAATTATCCTGATTGTATTAGATGGTCAATGGGACTATTTTATTCACTATTATTGCTAT
>VCJD01000147.1:37234-57188 GCA_024140245.1 Backusella tuberculispora | reverse complement strand
TTTTTTTTTTTTTTTTTTTTTTTTTTTTGAGATTGTAAAAATCGATCTTGATGCGCTTAGACTAATCCTCTTGGGGGTTTCGAAGCTCCATAGATACAACAAATTTAGAAGAAATGGCGCCCAAAAGCATATGAGATACTGCTCTTGTAGAGGGAGTGGTTACAATAGCTGGTTTTCCTTTTTCAATCCAACCACCTGAAGGTCGCATATTGATATTGAAAGCAGATTCATCTACAAAAATGCAGTTTTCAAGATAATTCATATCTGTTGTAGTTCATTGTTTTATCCAAGCCAGTTGATTACCAATCTTGATACTATTGTTTCTAGCAACCGGTTAAAGTGTTACTTTCTTGAAAGAAAGATTGTACTCGATCTTCAAAAAGTTATGAGCAGTACTATTTTTAATACTAAGTCTGAAAAGCTGTGAGTGAGATAATCAACTGCATCAGTCAATCGTGCTTGCGGGTTATCATCGAAAAAATTTACTAGGTGAGTTTTATGTTTTGTTCCTAGCTGAGGCTTTAGTCTATTAACCAAGCTTATCTGCTTTCTAAAATATTCCAGCCCTTATCTTCTTTAAGTCTTTTAGCCCACTTTTGAGCCGTTCGTTCGGCAATACCGCCAGCTGAGCGACCAGACTTCGCAGGATTGAAAAGCTTAATTCTATTCATATATACAAATAAAAGCTTTTGTTTGTTTGAATATTTATTATAAACCTTTTTCTGCAGTTTAACTGTATTTGCAATCTCCTCCATGTTTGCATCTAACTCCAAGTCAGGCTCCTCCTAGCTTCCTTGCATTTCACAGTATTGTCTAATACGAGTTAGGGTGGTTAAATGGAATTGAGTTACATTGTCTTCCCAGTCCATGGCATAATTTCCATGCCCATCAACAATCTTTCCTTGTCCATCTTCGTAATAAAAAGGAGAACTCTTTTTTTTTTGTATTTATTGTATGAAAAAGTGACCTTTGAGAAAATAAAAACCGCCCTTTGGCGTTGGAACGACCGTAAGGCATTTGATCTGGAATAAAATTATTTATTTACCTGTACTTTAGCACTAAAATGTAAAGCCAAGGTAGATACCAATTAGAGCACAATACAGCACAAGCTACAAGGTAAACGTCGCATGGAAGTTATCTGTTAAATGAAAAGAAAAAAAAATTATGTTAGATAAACGGAAATAAAAATATTACAATAACGATCCACTATCTCTATAAACTTTATATATATAGATATTACGAATATTATATTCTAGTTATCACCAGTACAGTATAGAGAATATTGGAGAAAGCTAGAGCAAAGGTAGCCTTCTTGGATATAAAAGTCGGTATAAAAACAAGAGATGGATATCACTAAGATGTATAGTAAGAAAGCTTGGTGGCATTGAATCTGATATTGAATAAGAAACAGCTATGTATTTTCATAATAGGTAAACCGAAAAGTAAACTATCTTTTAGAGCGTCTGTCTTGACCATAATTTCGTTTAGATTTCTACATTAGATAAAAAAAAAAGAGACGAATCTACCATTTATATAGAATAATATAAAATAAAATAGGGAGTACCAAATAGTTTGATGAGTATAATAATGGTCTAGATTCAACTTTTGTTATGTTCATTTACTGAAAGTATACTTACTACATCATTCAAAAATGTTTTTATGCAGAGGTTTAGTTTTTTGAGCGATAATAAAATGTACACGTCTATTACGCTTTTTTTTTAAGAGAAATGACAATATACATACAATTATGAACAAAACATTCTCAAACTTCTTTGCTTACTTAAGGAGTGATAACTTTATAACATACTGCCATGATATTCGATTTAAGAGTGTTGCCAATTTAAGAGTGTACTTTTTAAAAGTTTAGGTCACCCTTGAATTTTATAAAATATTCCATATAGCATGGTGGGATGGATATAAAAATATTCTTTATTCCATGTGGTATTTCTGGAATAATGTGGCGGTGTGTAACAATATGTAACACAAAAATGATTCCAAATGGTATGATTATTCCATATGGGATTATTCCATATGGCAGTGTTGACTGTAACGTATATAAATTTCTAAGTTTTCTGGTATTAAACCGATGTGGATAATAATTAAACCTTTGTTTACACGTTATTTTCAAGTTCGTAAAAGTAAAATGTATATTATCAGTTTTACTGCTAGGATCACTATAACACATCAGAAAATATAAAATACATATTTGTATGTTACTAAAATTAAAATATATTAGTTTAGCTCCTTTAAGATCAAATGACCTCATTGTGTTTGATATAGATAAATCTTATCTATGTTTGTTAACATGATTGCAGTCATTCAGCCATTAAGATTTGAACTTCAAAATGATACATGTAATAAACTTCAATTTTCTATAATTAGTGTATATTTATCAATAAAATGATGAGTCCATGATTTGTGCGTATATAATCTCGATATTCAGCGTGATTTTCACAAATCCCATTACCAGAATACTATTATGCAGTGATACAATTGTGCTTTTTATTTTTGAAACTCAGGAGTTGGCATGTTTTGAAACTCGCGTTCTTGCCTCCTCTTCAATGACGAAAGAAATCAGATAAACTGAATAGTGTATTGACAATGAAGTTTTAACTTAAACCGATTACTTTGATTTTAGTTATTTGTGCTCTCCTCCGAGCTAGAACGTCAATTGTTATATGTATTGCTTAACGACTCGAAATATATTAGAAATAAAGAAAGAAACATGTAAATATATATGTTGAAAAAAATAATAACTTTTTTTTTTATGTATATCATACGAAGTTACTTTTATAAGTAGAAGGTTCAAATAAAAGTATATACTAATACAAGAGATATATAAATAAAAAAAACAACCTTTTCAAAATGCATGTATGACAAGTTAGCAGATTTCATGGCCAATCATATCCGATTTCTCTGTAACGTAAGGATTTTACAAGTCACTTTGAGTTCAAGAGCGAAAATCACTTGAGTTTGTGCTTATTTTCAGGTTTGCTTAAGTTACAAGATGCACGACGCTTTTCAAGTAACTACAGTAGTAGATAAACTAAGTCGTATAGAATCTATTTTTGCACATGGTACTTTCATCACTTGACATGAACTTTTATACTGCCATCTAACTCAATCATTAATAGGCGATCGACTTTTAATTGGTACTGGAATTGGTCAGCTACTTGTGTACGATATAAAGGAGCCTTTAGGTAGATAGATCATTGTTTATGATGAAATGTAAAATGACAATATAGAATGTAATCTTATTTCCACTGTTTGTGTTTTTCCGTCATGTAGTTGCTGACGACAATGAAGTACCAGAAGTTACACTTGCTCAGACTATCAAAAATTTTTCTAAAAGACCTATCGAGCAGTTAGATATTATCAAGGAGATTGATGTTTTAGTGTCCCTTTCAGGTAAATAACATAAAAAGTCATGAAACTTTGATCTTTTATATTTATTTATCTCTAAAATCACAAGATGGTCTTGTGAGTCTTCATGATCTTCGTTCATTTGAGCTTCGTATGGCGCTTGGAAAGACAAAAGGTGCCAACTTATTTGCGATACAAACAATGGTCGAGATGAGTCCCGAGGAACAAATCCCTGTATTGACTACACGTCTCGCTGTTGCGGTTAGAAAGAAACTTCTGGTTTTTGTATGGAAAGATACCGAATTCTATGAGACAAAGGTAAAAACGTGGAAGGAGGGGAGAATGATTAGAATTGGATTCTTATTTTATTCTTTAGGAACTCAATATACCGGATAGAATAAAAGCAATGTCATGGGTAGGAAATACCAAAATCTGCTTGGGTTTCTCTACCGAATATGCATTAATGGATGTCGAAGAAGGTCAGCTCACTGAATTATTTGCCCCAACTAGTCCTGCAGAAGCAGGTCCTATGAGTACACTCAACAGTTTATATAACATGTCTATTGGTGCAAGAGGTGGAAAACCAATGATTACAAAGATCCCAAATAACGAAATGCTTTTAGCAAGAGATCGTAAGTATTTATTAAGATAAAATAAAATGTGTCTATTCACTAAAATGTGTGTGTTATATCTCTAGATTTAAGTATATTTCTTGGTTTGGATGGTACACCTACCCGAAAGGTTGGTATTGAGTGGTCAGGTACACCAGAGCAAATAGGCTATTCTTACCCTTACGTAATCGCCATATTGCCAAAACACGTCGAAGTCAGAAACATCCAAACCCTGACTTTGGTGCAGCAGATTGAACTATCAAACACTCGATTTTTGAACCAAGGCAAACTTGTTTACGTTGCAAGTTCATCTCAAATATATCGCTTGACACCTTTTAGTTTTTCATCTCAGGTAATAAAGAATAAGATTATCTCTCTCCTCTTTTTTTTTTTTTTGTAGAATAACGAACTAAAGACTATTGTTATAAACTCTTTCTTCTTCAGATTGACCAATTAGTAGAAAAGCAAGAATACAAGGAGGCAGTAAGCTTATTGGATCAAATCGATGCTGTTCTTGTTGAAAACAAGGAAAAAAAACTATCAACTATTCGTACAGCATACGCACATGATTTATTCCGATGCGGGGAATATGATACTGCCCTAGGATTATTTCAAGAACTTGATACTCCTCCCGCTGAGGTTATCAGCTTGTATCCAGAGATGATATCTGGTAGTCTTGCTAAAACATCCCCGGAATCAGAATCAGAAGATCTGATGTCGTCCCCAGTATTGAAGAAACGAACCGCGATTGATGAAGAGATACTAAAAGAGGAGCGTCCAGGAAGTAGAGCGTCCAATAAGAGCAGAGCTACTACTGTCACAAGTCAAAGTGTACCCAAGGATGTAACGGTACCACTTACTGGTCTCAATCTTCGTGACGCCGTAGGATTTCTCATTCGTTATCTCACTGATAAGCGCCAGAAACTTGCACGACGATTGAATGGTTCTTCAAAAACACCCTCATCTGATAAATCAGGTGGAGAGGACGATGATCTCCTTTATCAAGCAACATTAGTAGATACAGCACTATTAAAGTCATACATGATGACAAACGATGCTCTCGTTGGACCCTTGCTTCGTGTTCAAAACCACTGTGATGTTGAAGAATGTGAGATCATCTTGATGGATAAGAAGGTAAAGTTTATGTTATAACGAATAAGGGGAACAAAAAGCATGGAATGGCTGAGTTATTGTATTTTATTTTTATTTTTGTAGAAATACAAAGAACTAGTTGATTTGTATCACTGCAAGGGATTACATGCAAAGGCTTTGGATCTTTTAGAAAAGTAAATTCAAATCATGACGGTTTCCATATCAACGTGTAGTGACCTTAATTTTATTTTTATTTCGAAAAAAAGGTTAGGAAAACAATCTGACGAACCTTTACGTGGTGTGTTACCAACTATCCGCTACTTGCAGCGATTGGGCTTAGATCACTTTGACCTTGTACTGAAGTATTCACGTTGGGTTCTGGAAAAAGATCCAAAACATGGCATGGATGTAAATGATTGCAATCAAAAAAGACGAATTTTTACTCTCCTGCTTTCTTGTTATGTTTGATTAATTTGATTTTTTTAAATATTTAGATATTTATCGATGATATCGCCGAAGTCGAAACATTCCCCCGTGAAGAGATATTGCAACATTTAGAGTCGATATCTAGTGATCTTGCTATACAGTATTTAAGCTATATTATTGAAGAACTCCACGATGACTCTCCAGAGTTTCATAACAGGCTTGTAATTGCCTATCTTGATAAAATTACTTCTGATAAGAATAAAGGTAACATTTATCTAGTTCGACGATATGCAAAGTCTTTGTAAACATAACTATCAATTCTTTTAATGTAGATGATAAAGAACAACGAGCTGCTTTACGTTCCAGACTTTTGGCTTTTCTGACTGAGTCATCTCATTACAAGGCGGAAAGAATATTATCCCGATTACCCATTGATGGTAAGATAATCATCAACAGTGATAATAATAAAAAGAAATATAAAACTTTAAATACTGACTTTGTGGAAAGATCTCTTTGAGGAACGTGCAATATTATTAAGTCGCATTGGACAACATGACCAAGCATTGGACATTTATGTATACAAACTCAAAAATTACGTGATGGCAGAAGAGTAATGTTTTTTTTTAAAGAAAAAAGGTTGTTATGTTATCATTATTTTTTAACAGTGCATTCTTAGGTATTGCACTAAAGTATATCAGGTAGATCCAGAGAAGGGTGAAAAAATGTACTTGACACTATTACGGGTTTATCTTCAACCAAGTAACAATCAAAAGCCCCTTATTGAGCCTGCTTTAGATTTGTTAGCTCATCATGGATCACATATCGATGCAAGTGAGGTCTTATCTATATTACCCACGTCCACTCGACTTCAAGGGTTATTTCCTTTCTTTGAAAAATACATTAGAGAGACAAACAAGAATCGAAACATGGATCTGATTGTCAAGAATCTCCTCAAAGCTGAGCAAATTCAGGTAAAAAGATAGCCGAATGATAGAATCTTACAATTTTTATACTTTATATTCACATGATAATGATCATATTTTCAGGTTGAAGAGCAGCTAATGTATTACAGGTCTCGAGCTGTCAAAATCACAGAAGATCGCATGTGCCCACAGTGCAACAAACGGATCGGAAATAGGTAAGTTGTCGAAAGTGGTAAACCCGAAAGATTTGTTTTGTTTACCTCTATATATTAGCGTGTTTGCCGTCTTTCCAAACGGTGTTGTCGTACATTATTCTTGTAAAGAAAAAATCGAGCAGACTCAGTGGAAAATCTTGTAATCAAAGTATTCATACCCCTTTCTTCAATTGATCACTCACATCTTGCTTTTGTTTTTCTATTATTATTCTTCAAAATAAAGGCCATTCATACAAATTTTATCTATGCTTTTGTTAAGTCTTTTTATCTTCTCGGAACGATCCGTGCAAGTGAAAGAGATAAGAACACTTCTTAAAAAGGGTAAATAGTATTATTAGGTGATGTATTGAAATAATGGTAACTTGCAATATTTGTTGCCATGACAATTAAAGTGATCGATAAGGACTCTGTATCACTATCGAAATTGGAAAGCACGATTTATTCTTGATATTAACGTGGCGGAAAATGATATCTAAACTGATATCTATCAAGATATATCAGTAGTATATATACCTTTTTTACATTCCACAGTTTTCTCTTCTCCCTTACTCTCTCACCTCTAACAGTTTCTTTCCACTATTGTAACAATGAATATTAACTACTACACCTACAAGTCATTTGTTGTCATCCAGGTCAACTATTGTACCAGTACTACACAAGGAAGATCTTGCGCTGTTTGTGGATCAACCCTTCATATGACGAGTAAGTTTTGCAGATTTTCTACTTTCTAAAAGAATATGGTTCTCTAAAATAATAATAAAAAACTGCAGAACATTGTCCTGTTCATCCTTAAATAGATACGAGATACTTTTTTCCCTGCATTTTCAATACACTACATTGCTCAAAAAAAATTTTTTTTAAAGAAAAATCCTACATTGCATTGTGCAAAATTTCATCATCCCATTACATATTTGCATTGCACCACTTTATTTTAAACTATAAACAGCAATAAAATTTATATTTCCTACATTAAACTTTATTTCTATTTCTTTTTAAAAACTGGTTGATTGGTACAATGTTCTTTTATTCTGATAAATCTTTTAGTATATTTATCATCGCTTGGCTGGAATCAACACGCCAATTTGCTAGTGTACCTGTGTTAGGTGTACCAACGTAGATCTTGAATTGAAGTGCATTATTTCCTTGAATCGCTGCTCTTTCTAATACACGGAACATATCTTCATCAGTCTTATCATCACCGCAGCAAAGAATAAAATCGATTACTTGTGTTTGTGCAAGAGCACGGCTCACAATTTCACCTTTATTGATAAGTGTGGGTCGTACTTCGAGATTTTTTTTACCGACTAGTACCTCGACAGGTAATTTTCCAACAACATTAGAGTCGAGATGATTTTGACATTCTTTCGCTTGAAATGCACTAAGAGTAATCTTTAATTTTTTTTCTCTCTAAAACATAGCGCTTTGAACATCATGCTACTTACCCAAACTTGTGATCTGCTTTTCTATAATGCCATGTTAACGTATACTTCTTTTCTTCGATAAAACTTCCTGGTGTACGCTCGGTATAGTATTCAAATATCTTTCTAACATCATCTTTCCACGCCATGTCAACTTTTTCTAACATGCTGATCCAATCTTTACTATTTGGGTCTCTCATAAAGCAGCCATGCTCAGCTGATAGTCCTAAATTTGGAATGTTGCCCACCCAGTTTTCGAGTGCTTTCTAGAAATCGATTTATCATTTAGTCACTTTTTTTTTTGTTTTTTAGAAAAAAAATACCTGATCTCGGCCAGAGACCACCCAAACAGTGTTTTCTGGCTTCGCACATAACTCAGTTAAAACTTTAGTCATTTCCTTAGAAGGTACTGCGTCTTCAGGGTCTTGACAAATAGGGACCAAAGTTCCCTTTAATGATAAAAACAGTCAGTTACGGTCGATCAATTGATGTTTCACATATGTAAGACTTACGTCGTAATCAAAAAATAGGACGCGATTTTTTGTATTATTATATTCAACTTTAATTCTTGAAACATTAAGCGGAGTAGTGGATCCCCAATTAGTCTTGGGTATGGTTAACAACCCCTTGACTAAAGATTTAGACCAATATCCAGCAGTATGGGATGTTACAAATGAATGAAGTTGCTATTATAGAATATCAGTTTTTCTTTTTTTTTTTCTTTATTTTTCTTGAGGTCGAGTATTAAAAGTTAGTTATTACATTATACTTCAGAAGTTTTTCTTCATTTGACATGGAAAGACAATCAGCAATTGCTTTGGCTACCTCAGAACAATCCCAAGGGTTTACGATAACGGCTGCGCTCATACTGTTAGCAGTACCAGTAAATTCAGATAAAATAAGCGGACTATGGTTTTTCTCTTGAGCTACAACATATTCGAAACTGGCAGTGTTCATACCATCGATAGTAGGTGTGATAAGACAAAGATCTGCTACTTCTAAAAGGGCGTAATACTCATCTCGATCAATTTTTTGAGTATAAAAATTGGCAGGTGTAAATTCTAAAGAGCCGTATTTGTTGTTAATTCGACCTACAATTTCTGCCGCTTTATTCTCAAGAGTAGAAGAATCTAGAACTCCAGACGAACTAACTTGGATGAGAACGGCCTTACCACGCCATTCAGGACAGTCATCCAAGAATTTCTCAAATGCTTCGAGCTTCTGTAAAATACCTTTTACAGGATCAAGCTTATCACGACCGACAATAATTTTTTTATCAGCATAACGTTCACGCATTGCTTTGGCCTTAAGAGCCACGCCTGTAGTATGACAATGTCTTTGTGTCCTCTCTACATCAATACCTATTGGATATATTCCTAGTTGAATAAGTGAACCATTTCCGATAATACCAGAGGGTGAATATTCATAACCTAGAATTCGTGTACAGTTTGAGGCAAAGTGACGCGCATAGTTATACGTCTACCATATTAAGTTAGTTTTCTTTGGTTCTCTCACTATATGTCACACAGGTACTACCTGGAATGCCACTAGATTTGCACCCAAGATACCCAGGAGGAGTTCTTTGCGATCTACAGATAACAAGTAATGATTACAAAACATTAATTAAATTTTATATTTGTGGCTTCGTATAAGCTTACGAGGAAGGCAGCGGAAGATCTCTGAGCTTGGAAATGGAGTATGGATAAAAAGGCCTACAGGCGCATCAGGTAAAAGCTTTCTAATCATTTGTGGAACAAGAAGCAAATGGTAATCGTGAACCCAAACTTGGAAACAACATGTCAACCTCATGTCAACCTCATGTCATACATAAAAAACAACACTTACTAATGTCGCCAGGCTGATAGTTTTTGGCAGCTTCTTTAGCAAATATTTCATTTACTTTTACATAGTCATCCCAATATCTAACTTCATCGACATCGTCGTTCCACATCATATAATGCAGCAATGGCCATAAAACTGCAAGGGGGTTTAAAGATTTAAATGATTAAGTTTTCATAATAAAATGGCCGGATTTTCTATTTTGGGAAGATTCCGATTTATTCGTTACACTTTCTCTTTCTCTTTACCTTGCTTGCTATATCCTTCATAGTGGCCAGTAGCTAACTCGTCCGGTATAAACAAAGGAGCAATATTATATTTTGATTTTAAGAGACTACATAAGCTATCTCGTTCAGCTTCATTAATGTCGTTCATATCGACATCGTCATCATCTTCAGTACTGACTGGGCCTGTACTACCAATATAAAGGGTTTTGTATTCATGCTTAAGGTGATCCAAAGCGGCATACATTGCCGAATGACCTTTTCGAAGAGATAGTGTCCACATACTAGTCTGGCCTAATGAAGTGATTGTAGAGCGACGTCTATCGATATGCGATATGGGCGACGAGTTGAAAGTCTGGTTACTAGCAGTACCAGCATTGGGTACTCTAAGTAAGTTGTCATCGGAAGGCATTGTTTGCAGTTTTTGTCTTCTCAAGATTTTGATTTTCTCGATGACAGACTCATTAGAATTATTTGCATTAAGAATGCAGTGATAAGGAATATGATTCACCACGCTGATAACTTTTCCTTTAAGTTCAACCTTTTCATCATTTTTAAAATTAATTATATTTTTCAATTGAGAGCTGTCCATATTTAAAGGTGTCATAATTTGTGAATGAGAAGATAGAGAAAAGAGAGAAGAGAGAGAAAAGAATAAACCTTCAAGGTCAAGATATTTTAATGCGCATCACTCGGAGTTTTTTAAAGTGAAACTGAAGTATAGTGATACAAGCAACTACCCCGATTTTTCGAATCAGAAAATTAGTGGGGAATATATTTTTTTATTTTGACATTCAGTTTCATCCTTCCCCTTTTTTCCTCTTATTTTTTTTTTTTACAATATATTTCATTTATTTTTCGAATTTTTATATAGCTTTATTTTCTTTATGACACCGTCAATAACAGAAGATTTTATTAGTTACAATCCATTTCCAGCTGACCCATGTGAAACTATTGTTGTTAAAAGATATCGAAGTTCAAAGACAGGCCTGGCCGCTATTCACGCCGACATTGATGGTAAGTTGGGGTTGAATCGATGTTGAAAAAATTACGTCTGATTAAATAATCCTTACATCAAGGCCCTCTCGTGAGCGGATTTTTGACATTGGCTACAAAAGGTAATAAAAAAAAATGACTCTAGGTAAAGCCTTGTATTAAGAAAATTGCTTTGTAGTATTAAATGATGATGGGTGTCCTCATACTCTAGAACAGTAAGTTATCTACTAAAAAGCGATGTTATAATATTCGATGAATTTAGTTCAGTTTTTGCTAGCCTTGTTTTTCTCGGTAGTGAGAAGTATCCTTATAAAGTAAAAACAAACAATCATTAAATTAGGCCTTTCATTGAGATGGTCTGATGTTTTTTCTTGTATTTTATAGGGTGCTCTTGATTCGCTTGCACCTAGAGCTTACGCACCGGGTACAAACGCGTGGACTGATATCGATCATACTTGCTACAGTAAGATCTGAAAAACAAAAACAAAAAAACAATACGATTCACATGATTGGACTTCAAAATTAATTTCTTTATTCATATTTTTAATATCTAAAGCTATCACAACTGCTGGTAGTGACGGTTTTCTTCAGCTGTTACCTGTTTATGTGGATCATATTTTATATCCTACCTTAACAAATGAGGGATTCTATACAGAAGTACATCACATCAATCAAAACGGAGAGGATGCTGGTATGTATTACATTACACAATTATATTGAGGCTAATTTGAAAAATATATCTGTTTTTGACTATCCTGCCTTATAGGCGTAAGTAAATTTTTTTCTTTATAAATGATGACTTTTACTAGAACTGGACACATAATACATGTATAAATATACATAGGTTGTCTATTGTGAAATGCAAGCACGTGAAAATTCTATGAATGATATGATGCAACGTCGATTACAACATTTAATTTATCCTAAAGATAGCGGTTATCAAAACGAAGCAGGAGGGTTAATGGAGTGCCTAAGAAAGTTAAAAATTGAATCAAGTAAGAAGATTCATTGTGAACATAACAGCGATGAGACTAACTCTTTATCCTGGTGGTAGTTCGAGAATACCATACTCAATATTATAGACCTGATAATCTTGTTATTGTAATCACGGGTAAATTGGATCAAGTCCACCTTATGTCAACATTGGAACAGATTGATAAGTCTATACTGGATCGATCACAATCTTTCGCACCTGTTGTGCCATCAAAAAGTCCATGGATCCCATCACCTTATATTCCTGATTTGATAAATGATATAACGGAAACTATTTATTTTCCAGGTGAGGCTGAAAGCTTGGGAGAAATTGAAGTAACTTGGCTTGGTCCACAATGGAATGTAAGGTTTAGTTAACGAAGAAGAAAAAGAGGAGGAAGAGTGATATAACAAATAATGAATTAGGAGTTTCTTGAAATTCAAGCTTTACACATGCTCAACTCTTATTTAACTGATACACCTATTGCGCCTTTAAGAAGAATGTTTTCTGAGAGAAGCGATCCTTTTTGTACAGGTTTGACAAAAACTACATGGGAAAAAAATTTGGAATTATTTATATGTATATTGTCTTTTAGAGTTAGACTTTAGAATGGCTGAACGTAGTAGAGTTGCAATGACAGCAACTTTTCAGAATGTTCCTGTCCACAAGGCAGATGGCATCCCCCCACTGCTTATCGCGACACTTCAAAATATTGTAAACAATGGAGATATTGACATGGGAAGAATGAAAGCAATTATTCAAAAAGAAAAACTCAAGGTAATAGTAAATGTAATAATATTTTTTCGATCTTCCTCCTGAATTGTAAGACGTTAGTATTTGGACGATTACGAAACTCGTGCAACCTACATGTTGGCTCTACCGGCTATCACAGGTACCACCATTTACAACCAATCAATATTCTGATTTATCGATTAACTCTATTTTTGGAATAGCTAGTATTTATGGCGATTTAGGAAGTCAGGATTTTGTCAATGCTTTACAACAGGCCAAATATCTTGACATACTTGAAAATCACAGTAAAGAATATTGGATTCAAACTCTTAAAAAGTAATGAATAATATATTTTTATAGCAATACACTTACCCTATTCTATAGAGCATATATCGATACGGCATTCACTGCTATCATTGGTAAACCTTCTATGACAATGACAAAGGAACTTTTGGAAGATGAGCGGATTAGAGTTGAATCACAGCGTACTTCTCTTGGAGAGCAAGGATTAAAACTTCTTTCTGAAAAATTAGAGCATGCGACACGTATGAATGAAGCACAAATACCTTCTCGTATCATGGATGGATTTCCTATACCAAGTGTTTCTAGTATATCTTCTATTGACGTTCAGACCGCTGTAAATCCTTATCACATAACTTCTCATTTACCGAAAAGCCCTGTTCAAGAACATATAAACAACGATGGAAATATCAAAGATGTTCCTTATTTTATACAATATGATCGTAAATATTAGTATTTCTATTTATCATACATCATTTTAATTAGCTCCTTCACTTATATAGACATTCAGTCTGCCTTTGTTTCAATCTCCGTTTATATGGATACGGCGTCATTACCTTCACACCTAAAGCCTTATGGAAGAATGTATATGGATACTATATTTGCTTCGCCAATCCGAATTGACGCAAACAGTTATATTAATCATAACGACGTGATTCAAAAATTAGATTTGGATATAATCACATACGATGCGACATTGGGATACCAAGCAGCATTTAGAGAATATATTGTTCTTACCATAAAAGTTGAGGTAAATTCTCTGTTGTTCGTCTTGGAACCTTCAGTTTCTAAGAATTTCTTCTAATAGGCGAAAAAATATGAGGAAGGAATAAAATGGCTGAAGCTTCTAATGTGGAATATTGAATTTACACAGGACAGGTATTTATTCTAAAAATTACAAAAGTAAATTAATCTCATTTGTATTTTTTTTTTTAAAAAAAAAAAGATTGATTATTGCTGTAAATAAAACACTCAACGATGTTCCTCAAGCTAAGCGTAGCGGAAAATTGGTACTATAAAATCAAACTAAAATATACAAATACTGATTCGTAATTGATCTTACCTGATTAGGTGACAGATTGGACAATTCGTGCAATACACACTGACATCACAAAATCCACAGAAGCCACGTGTAGTTATTTATATCAAGATACCTTTCTTCCTCCAGTTCTAGAAAAACTTAAGACAAATCCATATAGTGTTATTCAAGATATGAATGAGTTTCGTTCGATTTGTAAGTGTATAGAGGTTTTTTTTTTACTTTTGTTTCCTTTTCTTATTGGAAATCAACAATTTTCTGTATTTCTTTTGTATAGTATGTCGTGGAGAGAATCTGAGAATTCAAGTCATGGGAAACATACTAAATCTTAAGAACCCCAAATCTACATTCAAGTGTTGGAGTGAACGCCATGTATGTGACCATGGAAAATATTTTTTTTAAAAAAATATATACGTATATATATTCAACACTTTGTTTAGGAAATTTTCAAATCTTCACCTCCAATCATCAGGTCTAAAGATGTATTTGGATTACATGGTAAAAAACCTGGCCACTGTGTAAGTTTGATTTCTTTTTTATAATTTGATCTGACAGCTTGTAACTACTTTTAATTAGACTGCCATTATTGTGTTACCGTCTACTGAAAGCTCATTTTCTATACATTCAGCAAAAGGTATCATTTGATAAAGTAAAATCAAACAATTAAAAAATAAAACTAACGAATATCTTCAAGGCCCATCCGATTTTGATTCTCCAGAGATACCAGGACTTTTAGTGTTGATGGAAATGCTACATGCTATGGAGGGTGTTTACACTCGACTTGTTAGAGGGCTTGGTTTAGCTTATAAGTGTTGGCTAACCAATTTAACCGAAGCTGGATTGATATCACTTTGTATATTACGTTCATCTGATATTCTAAGTGCATTCGAACATGTTAAAAATGTAACATATCAGCTCGCAAAAAATGAGGTAGAGTATACTTCGATATTCGCTACTTTTATTTAATATTATTTACTAATCTCGCTAATGATATATTGTCTGTAGGTTATATTTGATGGATATGCATTAGAAGGAGCAAAAAGCAGTGTCATTTTTGACATTGCCGACTGTGAAGGTACTAGAGATGGAGCAGCAACACAATCATTTTTAAATAAAGTTTTACGACAAAGTAAAAGGCAAAAAGTAGACTTTCTTAAAGCAGTGCAGGTACCATTTTTATTCTAATCATAGTAAGCACATACTCATATATTTATTTATTTATTTAGGACGTCACTATAGAAGATTTGTGTCAGCTACTTCATCGCTATATTGTTCCCTTGTTTGATTCAAAAAGTTCAAATCATGTTATTATAAGTTCTTGTACAAAGGGCCAGGAAATCGCACATTCGTTTTTTCAGATGGGCCACCCATCTCAGATTTTAAAAATGGAAGATGTATATTCAAAGAATATATTCCAACAAGTAGAATAGATAATACAAAGTTCATTATATCATGTAGATCAGATACGTCTTTTTTTTTTAGAGTAAATAAATTTAAACGCAATATAGATATTATTAGTAAATCTTCTGTGGTTTAATTCGGTCATTTTAAAGTATGCTGCTTGTTGTCATTTAACATTGATTAAAATTCTTAGATGCCTGATATATACATTTATTAAACTTCTAGTAAAGTATAAAATTATATCATTCCTTTATTATTATAAGAGTATTTTATATTAAGAGAGTACATTAATCTTTTTTAAGCTTTTTTTGAATAAAATATGATGCTACTGTACGAATAAATTTAATAACAATATAAATAGCACTAATAGATGCTATTAATGCTATACAAATTAAGTCTAGATTGTATGCTTTAAAGAAAGAGAGTCTTCTCTTCACATCATATCTGTGATGTATTTTACCATTTTTATGCATGAATAGTACTTCTTCCACCAAATCACTGCCTCTAATTGCACCGTTTTTATGTCTCAATTGTACAAAAGCCTGATATCGGTTTACATTTTGCTGGAAAACTCTTCTTTCATCTAGTGCTACTCTTTTTATAGCATCTGTTGCGAATTCTATAGTTGAAGTGTGGTGAAATTTTAAGCCAAGTTTTTCCTTTTCTATAGTGACAGCAGCACCAGGTTGGTCTCCAAAAAAGGGAAACATAATAATTCTAGTTCCTGTATAAAGAGCTTCATGAAGTGACCCTGCACCACCATGTGTTAAGAATGCAATAGTAGAAGGGTGATGCAAGATTGCCATCTGAGGCGCCCATTCAATAAACGCTATATTATTAGAACTTGATTGCTCGAAAAAGCTTTTTATGTCGTATGTTCTGTTAGCTCCTGTGGTTATATAGTCAGGAAACAAATGATTCAATCCACGTGTTGCCCAGAGAATTCCGTCGATAGCGCCATTTTCTATATTATGGAGTATCGCCTTTAAGATTAATTCAACGTCTTTTTTGAGAGGAACTGCATGCTGACCGAATGCAATATAAAGAACTCGATTATGTTTTTCAAGAAAGTTTTCTAGATTGGTATCTAAAGAGCTGTAAGAATTTGAAAGAATGGGGCCGATCATTTCCAGTAGAGGTCCTAACGGACGTGCTGCTTCTATTCCAAAAGCAGAATTAACAATCTTCAGACTGTCTTTGTGTTTATCTTCTAGCTTGTATATCGTTGGAATGCCTAATGTTTTTGTGTTTCTTTTATATTCTTCCAACCCTTCCTGAAGGGCAAACAAAAGCTTTACTGGTGTAATAAACATATCACTGAAACGTTCTATGATGCCCATGTGTTCAGTTGAAGGGTTCTGGATATTCCAAATATTGTTATTGATATATGGTGCGTAGCCATCTTTATTATTGAGGTATGGGATGAATATATTTATCAAATATTTGTGCCACTTTTCTTCTGTTTTTTACTTACCATCACCTTCAGGGAATGACGAAGTTATTATAAATGGTGTCTCATTGTTTGTTGCTATTTCGATACAAGTATTATCAAAATGATCACAGATTATCAAGTCTGGGTTTTTAGTTTCTATTACTTCTTTATTGATACGATAATCTAGAAATATAATATGGATGAATATATTTATTTTATGCTTCTTTATATATTTCTCTTTCGCATCTATATACCTTCTACAAATTTATAATTTCTAGCCTTTAAAAAAATCTTTATTGCGTTCTCAATAGGCATATCACGGAATTTATCGAGATAACGGTTTCTAATAGCTGCACCACTTAGTGGACCTGTGTTTATAACATCCACCATTGGGAAGTTATTTGCAAATTTAACATGTGTATCCTAATAGGATTTTTAATATATTATTACTGGCTATGATATGAGTATATTCAATTACCTTTGTTACAAAAGTAACATTATGTCCTCGAGCAGATAGTTCTTCTAATATCTGGAGAACCCAAATCACATGTGAAGAGCCACCAGCAGGGCAACTAAATAATATGTTTTTTGGTTGTCTAAAGGTTTGTTCAAGTATTAATTGTTGGGACCGAGAGTTTTGTAAGTTGTCTGAAGTACTGACAAAGTTTGATAGTATAATCCAAATAAGACAAGTTGTACTAATTGATGGTAATATTTTCATATTTTTAACTAATTTATTATAAAAAGCAAAAAAGAATAAAAAAAAAAAAGAGAACCGATTTTAAAGATTCAGGCCATTTTTATAGATTTTAATTGTTTAACATCAGATTCTGAATTCACTAAACATGCTAAGTTAACATATTCCTTCTCCTGATTAATCTACTGTGTTTGTTAAATGATATATGAATAACATCACAACCGAGTGTAACCGTTCACCCCAGAAGAAATCAAAACTACAATTTTTCAAAATACTTATTTCTGAAAGTAATGATAGCGAATATATTTATAAAAATAATTTTACTGGGGTAAGTTCTATAATTAATATTATGAAATTTTATTCTGACTATGCATAGAACAAAAACATTAACAATAAAAAGAGATGGTAAAAGCCTCAATCTTCTTTATCGAGTTTAGACTGTTCCTTTGCCATTTCTAATAACCTCTTTCTAGATGATTCTCTAATTTCTTGAATCTCTTTCATAGAAATATATGTGTGGTAACCATA
The DNA here is from genome assembly GCA_024140245.1 of Backusella tuberculispora. Taxonomy (NCBI): domain Eukaryota; kingdom Fungi; phylum Mucoromycota; class Mucoromycetes; order Mucorales; family Backusellaceae; genus Backusella; species Backusella tuberculispora. Next base: position 38,979 of record VCJD01000147.1, on the reverse strand, counting down.
GTTTACGGTAAAAATAGCGGCTACTATAAATCCAAAACACAAGGTAATTACAAATGCAAATATATCTAAATTATGAGATTTTATAAACGACATGTATCTACTAGCTTCATATCTATGTTTTAATAAACTGTTTTCATTTGTGAACAGAACTTCCTCTACTAAATCTGCGGCACGTTTAGCACCATTTTGAGAATGTATTTGAACAAGGGCTTGGAATCGGTCTACGCTATGTTGAAATTTATTATCTTGGTCAAGAGCTATTTGTTCGATTAATGCACTAGCAGTCTCTTGAGGCATATTAGGATTCATCTGTATTCCCAGATTTTGAGTACGCATCATATAGGAATTACTTGGTTGGTCTCCATAAAAGGGCAATAACGCCGTTCTTACACCGGCGTACATTGACTCATGGAGAGACCCCAATCCACCGTGTGTTACAAATAAGGTGGTAGAAGGATGAGAAAGAATAGCCATTTGGGGTGCCCATTCCATAAAACGAATACGTGAATCTTTTTGGTTAAATAAATCTTGGATATTATATGATGTGTTTGTGCTTGAATTAATTTGCGTGGGAAAGCGTTCAGTTGATGTTCGTGTTGCCCAAATAATACCATCTAATGCATCTCGTTCAATTGAATCAATTAATGCCGTCAGAATCATAATTATTTCATGCTGTTCTATTTCAACACTCTGTCCAAACGCTACATACACTATTTTTTTATGGCTTTTTAAGAATAAACTTAATTCAGGTGATAGATCAGGATAGTTTTTAGGCATAATAGGCCCAACCAATTCAACAAGTGGACCTAGGGGTCTAGCAGGTTCAAAGCCAAATATATTGTTTACAATTTTTAATGCATCCTTCCAGTCATCCTCCAAAGCCGGCATGCCTCCAGTTGGCAACCATCCGAGATCTGCCTTTTTTTTCTTCATATTATCAATTGTGCGTTTGACGTCAAGAACAATGGATAATGGTTCCACTACTTTGGCAATTAAACGGTTGACAAATGACATTCCCAAGGTAGTCGAGTCATTACTTTCCAAAAAATTATTGATATATGGAGCGGTGGCATCTATAAACAGATCAATACATATATACATATTATAGAGTCTTAAAATTTATGACATATCTATACCTTGTGATATAGCTAGTGCAGTGGTGATTATCAAGGGTACATTCAAATTTTTAGTTATATCAACGCAAGCCACAGTAAAATGATCACATAATGCAACATCCATAGGTGTGTTTTCATGAATTTCCTTGTATTTTTTCATCTCTATTTATACGACATTAGTGTTTTTGATGAACTTTATACTATTTACTTACTGTAATCATAGTCAGTATGAATTAATTTGTAAAGTCTATTAAAGAATCCGGCATTATCTAAATGACGTGCTTGATTACCCACACTGCTGAAATCAACGTCATTCGGTCCAATGGAAATAGTATTCAAATGAGGATGTTTTTTACCATAAGCCGCTTCTTTATCCTATGTTATATTAAAGACGGATAAACAAAAAATAAAACGTCGCGGAAATAGCGTTCATATATATATCCAATAAGAATACTTACATGAGTGACATACGTGATATTATGTCCTCTATCGGCCAGCTCATCGAGTATAGCTAATACCCAGTTAATATGAGAAGATCCTCCTCCAACAGTACCAAACAAAATGTTTTTTGGTTTACGGAAAGTCTCCTTTAGTTCAAAAGCATTGAAGCTCCTAATGAATAAGGTTAAT